>CAUYRT010086609.1:0-12027 GCA_963574885.1 Lepilemur ruficaudatus | reverse complement strand
CTTTGTTGATTTAAAGACTAAGTTATCTGAAATCAAAACTGCCACACCAGCCTTATTTTGGCTTCCGTTTGCTTGAAATACTGTTTTCCACCCCTTTACCTTTAGTCTAAATGCATCCTTGCAGGTTAGATGTGTTTCCTGAAGACAGCAGATACTTGGCTTGTATTTATTTATCCATTTGGCCAGCCTATGTCTCTTCAGTGGGAAGTTCAAACCATTCACATTTATTGAGAGAACTGATACATGGGCAGATTTCTCTTCATTCAGTTGGGTTCAACTTAGTTGTTCTGTTTTCTATCTTGAGCCATTGTGGTATCTGGCCTTTGATCTTTCACTTTTGAGTAGTTTTACATTCGTGAGTGTTTATTGTGCTGATCTGTGGGTAAAGTGTTTTGATTATTTCTTGGAGAGCTAGTCTTGTCTTGATGAATTCCCTCAGTCTTTGCTTATCTAAGGATGTCTTTATTTCTCCTTTGTGTACAAAACTTAGTTTAGCAGGGTGCAAGATTCTAGGCTGAGCATTATTCTGCTTCAGCAGAGTGAGAATAGGGTCCCAGGCTCTCCTTCCTTGTCAGGTTTCAGTCGAGTAGTCTGGCATTATTCGGATTGGCTTTCCTTTGTATATTACTTGCTTCCTTCACCTTAAAGCTCATAGAAGGGCCTCTTTAGTTGATATCTTGGTAAGTCTGATGACTGTATGTTGTGTTGTCTTCCTGTTTGCATTGAATCTCCCAGGGTTCCTTTGAGCTTCTTGTATTTGGATACCTAGGTTTTCGGCAAGGCCTGGGAAATTTTCCTCTATTATATCTTCAAATAGCTTATCCAACCCTTGCGTGTTTTCTTCTTCCCCTTCTGGAATCCCCATAACCCTCATGTTAGGTTTCTTCACGTAATCCCACGTTTCTTGTAGATGTTGCTCTTTTCTCTTATTTCTCTGCTCTATCTCTGTGACTGGCTTATTTAGTTGGAAGGAGTTATCTTCAATCTCTTAGATTCTTTCTTCTGTTTGATCTACCCTGTTCTTGTGGCTTTCCACTGTGTTTTGTAGTTCCTTGAATAGATTCTTCATTTCTACTAGTTTGGTTACATTTTTCCTTTTTTTAATTTCTTTAAACAAATTTATTGAAGTATAATTTACATACCAGGTAATTAATCCATTTTACGTGTACAATTAAATGATTATCAGTAAATTTACCAAGTTGTACAGCTATTCACACAATTCAGTTTAAGAACATTTCCTTCCCCCGTTGAGACCCCTAATTCCCTTCCCCAACTACAGGGACACACTAATCTGCTCCCTGATTCTACAGATTTGCCTTTTATAGACATTTCATATTAGTAGAATTATATAATATGATAATTTTGTCTCCAAATTCTTTACTCAGCATGATTTTTTTTTGTCATATTTTGTAACCTGCCTCTCCCTAGCGTGGGTTAGTGGTATGCCCCTCCCCTACAACATGCTCACCACATGCTTCAGATGTGCATCCACTCCCCAAACCCTCGGCTCCCTGGTGTACACCACCACCATTTGAGCACCACAGTGTTAATCAGTCACCACGAATTTGATGGCGAGTACATGTGGAGCCCATTTTCCGATCTTGTGTCATCTCACTTTGAATAATGGGCTGAAGCTTAATCCAGGATAATATAAGTGGTGCTAGCTCACTGTCGTTTCTTCAAATTGAGAAATATTCCATTGTAAACATACATCAAATTTTAATAATCCACTCATGAATTGATGGGCACGTGGGTTGTTTCCATGACCTAGCAATAGTGAATTGTGCTGCCATAAACATTCAGGTGCAGATGTCTTTATTATTGAATGTCTCTTTGGGCCTAATAATGCTATTACTGGATCGGACTGTATTTCTATTTTTAGCTCTTTGAGGAATCTCCAAATTCTTTTCCACAGAGGTTGCACTAATTTGCAGTCCTATCAACAGTGTAAGGGTGTTCTTGTCTCTCTACAACCTTGCCAGCATTTGTTGTTTTGGGATTTTTTGATAGAGGGCAATCTCACTGGAGTTAGGTGGTATATCATTGTGGTTTTGATTTGCATTTCTCCAATGATTAGAGATGTTGAACATTTTTTTATATGTTTGCTAGTAATCATTCTGTGTTCTTTGGAAAAGTTTCTGTTCATTTCTGCTGCCCATTTATTGATGAGGTTGTTTGATTTTTTCTTGTTAATTCTTTTGAGTTCTAGGTAGATTCTTGTTATCAGACCTTTATCAGAAATGTAGAGAGCAAATATTTTCTCCCATTCTGTAGGTTGTCTCCATGCTCTAGTGATAGTTTCTTTGGCTGTGCAGAAGCTTAGTAATTTGATCAGATCTCATTTGTTAATTTATCTTGCGGCATTAATTGCTTTGTGGGTCTTCTTAAAGAATTCTTTGCCTAGGCCGATGTCTGAGAGGTTCTTCCCAACCTCCTCTTCTAGGACTCTTAAGGTTTCATACCCTAGGTTTAAGTCTGTTAACCAACCATCTTGAGTGTATTTTTGTGAGAAGTGAGAGGTAGGGATCAAGCTTCATTTTTCTGCATGTAGCTATCCTGTTTTCCCAACACCATTTATTGAAAAGAGATTCTTTTCTTCAATGTATATTTTTATTTGGTTTATCAAAGATTAGGTTACTATATGTAGATGGTTTCATCTCTGAACCCTCAGACCTGTTCCCAAGATCAATGCTTCTGTTTCTGTGCCAATAAAAGGATGATTTGATTATTATTGCTTTATAGTACAACTTGAAGTCTGGAAGCCTCCCAGTTTGTTCTTTTTGCTTAAGATTGATTTGGCTATATGAAGTCTTTTCTTGTTTCACAGAAAGTGAAGAATTATTTTTCTAGGGCAGTAAAGAACAATGACGGTAGTTTGATGGGGATTGTATTTATTCTGTAGATCACTTCAGGTATTATTGACTTTTCAACAATATTGATTTTACCAATCCATGAACAAGGTAGATTTTTTCCATCTTTTTATATCTTCTACAATTTCTTTTTTTTAGTGTTTCATAATTTTCCTTGTATAAGTCTTTCTTATCTTTATTTGAATATATTCTTAGATATTTAATTTGGGGGGGGGCTACAGTAAAAGGTATTGCATTTTTGATTTTAGTTATGGCCTGACTGTTTTTGGCATATATGAATGCCTATGATTTGTGTATATTGATTTTATAACCTGTGACTTTACCAAATTCATTTATGAAATCTAGGAGTCTCTTAGAAGTATCCATGGGGTTTTCTAGATACAATGTCGTATCATCAGCAAAGAGTGAGAGTTTAATATTGTCTGCATCCACTTGGATTTCTTAATATCCCACTCTTGTCTGATTGCTATAGCTATAATAGCTATAGCTATTGCTATAGCTAGGACTTCGAACACTATGTTGAATAGAAGTGGAGATAGTGGGCACCCTTGTCTAGTTCTGGTTCAAAGAGGGAATGGTTTCAGTTTTTCCCCATTCAGTATGATATTGGCTGTAGGTTTGTCAGAAATGGTTTTGATAATTAAGGTATGAGCTGCCTATGCCTATTTTGTTAAGAGTTTTTATCATAAAGTTTTGTTGGACTTTGTGAAATGCTTTTTCTGCATCTATTGAGAGAATCATATGGTGTTTGCTCTTGCGTGTATTTATGAGATGATTTGCATTTATAGATTTGCATTTGTTGAACCAGCCTTGCATTACTGGAATAAAGCCCACGTAGTCATGATGAATTATTTTTTGCTGTGCTGCTGGATTCTATTTGCTAAAATTTTGTTGAGGATTTTTGCATCTATATTCATGAGTGATATTGATCTGTAATTTTCTTTTTTTGTTGTTCTTGGTTTTGGTATCAAGGTGATATTTGCCTCATAGAATGGGTTAGGAAAAACACCATCCTTCTCAATGTTGTGGAATAATTTCTGTAGTATAGGAATGAGTTCTTCTTTGTATGTTTGGTAAAACTCCGAGATTCCCATATTTTTCTTTAATATTTCAATTTCTTTAGTGAATTTTTCTTCCAGGCCCTGCATATTTTGTGTCTCTCTGTGTGTGTGGTTTCTTTGTGTTGGTTATCTGGGGTTTTTTTTTTTTTTTTGTATGTCATTGAGTTTTATTACAATCCATGTTCAAAATTCTTCTTGTGTCATATTAGTGTTCTGACTTTGGTTGATGTCATTTTCTAGAGACCTCATGTTCCTCTTTGGGGATGTGCTTTCTGCTTGATTCTTCATACTTCCAGTGTTCTGTCACTGATTTCTTTCCATCTGGATAAGTTGTTGCTTCTTGCCTTTAGGTTTTTGTTTGGATAATGACATACCATGTTTAGTCTCTGAGCCAGTAAGTGGTGTCCATTGGTGAGATCCAACCACAACTTTTATGATGAGTCAGTAGATGCAGTAAAAGGGTGTCCAGAATGACCTCCCTGTCAGTAGGTAGCTCTTGCTGGGAGGAGCAGTCTACAGTGTTGTTTCTGGGTCCTGTAACCAGCTCTTGTTCCTCTGGAGAGGCACTCTTGTGCCTCATGCTGTGGGTGGGTCCCTCAGACTTCAGGGTATGTCTTTATTCTCCACCTTAGTGAGGTAGATCTCGGAGTGAGTCTGGGTGGAGCTGAGTTGGGTTAGCCTGCCCTCAAGCATGACAAATGCTGTCAGTAGGGGTCAAAGGGCTGTTCTCTGCTTCTGGGCAAAGCTCTCAGGGAGGGGCTGGAATGGCCCCACTCCCCTGGAAAGTCTGCATGTGGGGTGGGGCTTTCTGAGACCTGCAGTGTGGAGCAGGCCTTGCTCCTTTCCACCCTCCCCCACTCCACAGCTTCTCCTGGGCCAGCAGTCAGGACCTCATGCCAGCGAGTCTCCCCTGGCTGTGATGTGAGCCATGAGGTTCTCTGCCCAGGATCATAACCTGAGCTGGGAGCACGGCCTGCCTGCAGGAGGAGGGTTGCCCCTCAAGCACGTTGATCTGCCTCTGAAGGCTCACAGCCCTGAGTAGGCTCGTTCACAAATATCCCTTCTTTGCCCTGAGGCAATGTGAGACTTGGGTGCACAGGATCTCGTCTGCAGGTCTGACCCCTGGGCCCTGGAGTCCAATCCCTCACCCCACCAGTGAGAGGATTGCCGGTCCTAAGTCACCCAGGGGGTGCCCAAGCTGGGTCGATATCTGTCAGCCTTGGGATCTGCCCCGTTCTCCTGGAGTCACCAGGCCAGCAGCACCTGGGAGGGCTGGTGGGTAGGGAGCTCACAGTCTGAGTACCCCTCAGTCTGCTGTAGGGCCCCAAAAGGAAAGGTCCATTCCCTGGAGATGCCTCCGGGTGGTGGCTAAATCATCTCTCTCGGCAGCCGCAGACAGGGAAGAGGAAAGTGGAGAAAGAGGCAATATGGCACCTGCTGATCGGCTGGAATCTGTGAGTGGAGAGGTCCCCTGAAGAAGCTGGGAGCCTGGTGTGTCTGCAAGAGGCTCACCAGTCACTGGTGGCAGCTATCTCTGGGCTGGTGTCAGCAGGTCTCTCCAACCGCAGTGAGCCCACCAGCAGTCTTAGATGCAAGGGAGGGGAAAGTTAACCGCTCCACCTACCCTGTCGCTGGTCTGCAAGCTTCCTGTGGGCTTTCTCCTTCCCATTCTCCTCTGCAACCTCCTCCTGTGGAGTATCCCATAGTCTCAGGTACCCCTCCTTCTGACCTTCGTCTGATGTATGCTTGTCTGCTTGCTTATTTCTTCCCCTTTCTTCTAAAATCTGTCTTGTTTGTAGAGACACTCTGGTTGGAAGTTTTTCTCATCTGCCATCTTGCTATCTTTATTTTTATTTTTGTTTAATTTAATTTTTTTTGTATTCTAATTATCCAGAAAATCTTATAAGGGAGAAAGACTTAATTATTAACCCCATTTATAGATTAAGAAACTAATCTAACTTAAAGTAAGTTTGGCAAATTATCTCAAGTAAGACAACTAATAATAATGGAAGCAGAAATTCACATCTGACTTGCTCTAATATCCTTGTCCTTTTGCCCACACATCTCTGTGGTTTTGGAAAACCTCTAAACATATCTATTCTTCCACATAATGACTCTTGAAATACTTGAAAATATTAATCGCTCTTACTTATACTTATCCATAATATATCTTTCCATTTACTTTAACATTTTTTCTTAAAGTTTCCAAACTACACATTATCCTTTCTGTTCTCTTCTAGATGCACTCCAATATGTATATGCTTCTTAAAAGGCAGAGATAAGATGTAAACACAGTCCTCTAGATGTGGTCTGACTAGTCAAAAGAAAAGTAGGATTATTTGTATAGTAATATGAGAGCTGTTTTTTTGTTATTGTAATGGTTACTTGCATTGGGTACTAAATAGACAGCTGAAGAACACTACTGGATGTTGTGATTCATTTTGTGATCAAGCAAACTCTCTGATATTTTTCAGGCAAGGAGTTTCTTCTATTACATCTTATTGCAATTGATTGAAAATCTATTTCATGCAAGCAATCTAAAGGTAAAACTTTCATTTATGTTTTTAGAAATTTACCTTGTTTATTTTATTCAGCCTAGAAGTCCAGGGTGTTAGGATCACTGGGGACCTTGATTTTGTCTTCACTGTATCCTCTAAATCATTATTGACATTTGTGGAATAAGTGTCTTTTTAATATAATTTTCTGAGTCAATATCTATAAACTCAATCTATTTCACTTACAAGACTCCACTTGTCAGTCTACTTTATCCCACTGCCCAAGTCAGATTTGTAGTCTTGTAATGTCTACCATTTTTCCCTTTGCCTAGTCAAAGCATTTACTTTTAGTCCTATTAGTACCAACTCATACATACTATTTCTACTTTTCATTATTCATTCTCAATGTAGGCATAATTTCACATTATTTAGCTTTTAACTTTTATTTTGGTCTTATATTCAACCCTGATCCCTAAGCAGCAGATGGACAAGATATATGTCTTATGATTGTGTAAGTACCCATGGCACAAACTACAGTTTTGGATAGGTGCCCTGCAGTTATCTTGTTTATTAACAATGCCTAGAGTGTGTCAATGGCCAATCCATATTAATCTGCAAGTTCTAGGAGATCTGGGAGTGTAAGTCAACTTTTGCTTGCAATTGTATTCTCAGTGCCAAATATGGTGCCTGGCAAATAGTATGCAGTCAGTAAATATTTGTCAAATGAATGAATGGAGTTAGAATGAACACCATGGGTGAACACCCTGAACAAAATCATCTACTAAGAGCCAGAATTCATTTCAACACCCACCTAATCATTGACAAAGCATTTACTGGGTACCGTTCTTGGCCCTGTGGTTATAGTGACAAACAGGAGTAAGATCCTGGCCTTCAGACAACTTACTTTCTAGTGGAGAGAGACAAAACAATGAACCAATAATCAAATAAAATGATTCAGATAAAGATATATCCCCATGGAAGGCATAGAGCAGGATGATTATCTTAACGGGATAGAAATTGACCTGAGGACTATTCAACGACCAGTTTTCTTTGCAAACAAGGGTTTCTGTAAAATGATAGCAAAGGTCTTAAAACCCACTTCCTGAACTTTAAAAAACCAAATGCTATATAAATCCTTGACATGAAGGAATTCTCAACAATCATCCGAACTAACTGCCTATAGTGGCTTGAATAGTGTACTTCAAAAATATGGTCACTGGAACTTCAGAATATGGCTTTGTTTGAAAATAGAATCTTTTCAGGCAGATGTAATTAGTTGAATTAAGGTGAGGTCTTACCGGATTGGGTTAGGCCCTAATTAAATGATTTGTGTCTATTAGAAGAGGGAAGTTGGGACACAGACATACACAGAAGAGAATGCCATATAAAGACACAGAAACACACAGGAGGAAGGCCATGTGACAACTAAGGCAGAGATTGGAGTGTTACAGCTACAAGTTAAGGAATGCTGGTGAATATAGTCAGTCATGAGAGCTAGGAACAGGTAAAGAAGAATTCTTCCCTAGGGACTTTAGAGAGAATAGGACCCTACCTACATCTTGATTGCAAACTTCCGGCCTTCAAAATTATGAGAGAATAAATTTTTATTGTTTTAAGACACTCAGTTTGTGATACATTTTTAAAGCAGCCCTAGGAAATCACTATGTTGCCATTGCTCTGAAGTATCTTCCTTTGAAATATATACTTCATGGTAACTTCTAGACAGGCCTTTGGCTTAGAAAACTAGGGAGAGTGATCCTCATTTGCATGTTTAAGTGTTTTTGCAGTAGATAGTTCTCTGGTGAAATCTATGTGCTTGGCCTTTCACTAACACAATTGAAGGACCTGTCAGGGATTAAATTTGGGGAATTTGAATAAACCTAGGTCAAATCTTAGAGCATAAAGCATCAAAGGACTTAAGAACATTATGTTGCCACTCATGATTTATACCTTCATGATCAAGAAGGGCGAGGAATTTTAGCATAAATTAGCACAACTACATAATTCCTGCTTCAAAAGTCATTGCAAATGCACAGATATAAGGAGGAAGCAACATGTTTCCTTGGCTTTGGAACTGAAGAATACAGGTTTGAATTCTGAACCTTGGTTCATTTATGTTCTCACTGTATGATCTCAACCAAGACACTTATTGACTCTGAGCCTCAATTTTCTCAGCTACAGAATAGGAATAATGACAAGTTCTCTTCAGAGATTTTATGAAGCATAGAGAGAATGTAACAAAGTACGTATTGAAGTGTCTGGAAAATATTATGCCCTCAATAAACAGCAGCTAGTATTAAACCAGGTTAAACAAAAATTGAGAAGTATAAAAATATGTGTTTCACAAAGATAAAATAGATTTAAGAAATTAGTTGGGCTGTAAATGGCAAAGGCAAAACTAATTGCAATGAGTCTTCATTTAATTTCATCCACAAAATTAAACTTTTAAGAGTCTTCTTTGGTCTTTAAACTTTTTATAATATTAATTGATTAGATTTCTCCCAGTAGTTCTGTCGAATGCTTAATATACGAAGTTTTATGTTCATTTTATCCAATTTTGTTTTAAATCTAGTATATTCACCAAGCCTTTTATGGTATTTTATTGCACATATTCAATTCCCTAGCTTTGATATTAGTGAAAGTGAAAGAGAAAATTCCCTAATTTAATTCTGAGCATTTGTTGCACAGTTTGTCACTGAATCTATTGCTAAGCTAAAAGTGGCAATTGGTTCAAATGTATACTCTAATTTCAAATGTCAGTTTTCTCATCAACTTTGTCCAATGGTAGCGTGCAAGAGCAGTTTAGGCAAAGATTAGTGGAGGAGACTTCATATGCATTAAGGATTTTCTACTGATATCACTACTAACAGTAGTTCTCCAGTGTCTTTTTATGCTCCCCAATGACACTATGTCCCAATGCATGAGTATCTCAGAATTTTACAAAAATGTTTTAAGCCGAAGTTTCTTTAGTTGCCATATTCATTTTGCTATCTTCTGCCCACAGATGCTTTCCTCACACAGTGTTCCCTTTGAAGTAAGGCAGCCAGAAATCTTCAGCAGGCAGGGAGCAAGCAAATTGCAGCAGTTCAAGCAGTTTGTTTTGCTTACTGTGTGCTCATTTGGGAGCTTTTAGATCTCTCAGGCTGCAAAAGAAGTTCTGCATTCAAACACTTCACTGGAGACTTGGGAAATAATTTAGTAATAATTGCCTTGAAACTGAAACTGAAATATTAGCCCAATTAATATTATACCAGTGCCAAACATCAAGAGACAGTACAGTGTAGGGCATCTGTTTTCAAAATGTGGTCTAGAAACCACTAGGGGTCCCTGAGATCTTTACAGGGAGTCCACAAAGTAAAAAGTTTTTCATAACACTAAAATCTTTCATGCTTTTTGCATTTTCTCTCTTTAACAAATACTAAGTGAAATGTTTCAAAGACAACATGATGTGTGATGTTACAATAGGCTGAATGCAGAAGCAGATATGAGGGTCCAACTTTCTTTGAAGCCAGGCATTAAAGAGATTTGTAAAGTCATATCATTTTATTCTCTAATTTATATTTGGAAAATGTAACTATTTTAATAAAAATGTTATTTATATTTGCATGTAATTATTTTGTTATTGCCATTATTTGTTTACTTGTATGCTGTTATAACATAATATTTGTATGTTGTTATCAGGTGCATGTGGTATTTTATTACATGCATATGATGTGTAATGATCAAATCAGGGTATTTAAAGTTTCCATCACTTTGAGTATTTATCATTTCTATGTGACATGAACATTTCCACCCCTCTCTTCTGGCTACTTTGAAATATAAACCAGTCTTCCTGACTTCAAGCTGTACTATAAAGCAATAATAATCAAATCAGCCTAGTAATAGCACAAGGGTCTAATTTCATCCTTCTGTACATGAATATCAAGTTTTCCTGATACTATTTATTAAAGAGACTGTTTTTTCCCCATTTTCTATTTTTGTCATCTTTCTAAAAAATCAGTTGACTGTAAATGTGTGGATATATTTCTGGGATCTCCATTATGTTCCATGAGTATGGTCTTCTGCTAGTACCTTATTATTTTGTTTACAATAGCTTTGCCATATATTTTGATGTCAGGTAGTGTAATGCCTCCAACTTTGTTCTTTATACAAAAAAGAAAAATGATGAGATATCACCTCACTTCTGTTAGGGAGCTATTATTAAAGAAAAAAGGCACATGCTGGCAAAGATGTGGAACAATTGAAACACTTATATGCTATTGGTGAGAATAGAAAATAGTGCAGCTGCTACAGCAAGCAATATGGGGGTTCTGCAAAAAGTTAAAGATAGAACTATCATATGATACAGTAATACCACTTCTGGTATTTAGCAAAAGAATTTAAGTCTGATCTCAAGGAGACATAGCACTTGTATGTTCATTGCAGCACTCTTAACAACAGCCAAGATGTTGACAGAACCTAAATGTTCATCAATAGATGAATGAATTTAAAAAAGTGATATGTATATACAATGGAATACTATTCCACTTTCACTTTGCTTTCTGTGCTTCAGGTGCCCTGGGCACATGCTCACTGACTTCAGAACTTTTGTTCATGCTGAACCAGCTCCCTGGAACACTTTCTCCTCCGGGTCACTCTCACTCAATTAATTTTTAATAACAATATAGATCTCAAAACAGGGGCTGGCACATAGTAAGTACCCATATATATATGCAGGATGAATGAAAAAAATCAACGAATAATTAATGGATGTGTATTTTCTCAGAAGCTCTGTAATAAAGGATAATCTAAATTTTTTAAGACAACTTCATTGAAGTATAATTTACATACTATGCAATAACTCCATTTTAAGTGTACTATTACATGTTTATTAATAAATTTATCAAGTTGTATAGCTGCTATTCACATAAATCAGTTTTAGAAGATTTCCTTCCCCCTTTTAAGACCCCTAATTCCCATCCTCAACTACATTTCAAGCATGCCCCTCTCCACCACAATGCTCACCACATCCCTCAGATGTGGGTCTACCCCCTCAAACCCTGAATCCCTAGTGAACACCACCACCATTTGAGCACCATAGTGTTAATCAGACAGTACCAATTTGATGGTGAATTCATGTGGGGCCCATTGTTCCGGTCTTGTGGCACCTCACTTCGAATAATGTTATCAAGCTCAATCCAGGATAATATAAGCGGTGCTAGGTCACTGTCATTTCCTAAAATCGAGTAATATTCTATTGTAAACGTATACCAAATTTTAATAATCCACTCATGAATGGACGGGCACTTGGATTGTTTCCATGACTGCTTAGCAATAGTGAATTGTGCCACCATAAACATTCAGGTGCAGATGTCTTTATAACAGAATGTCTTATGCTCTTTTGGATAGATGCCTAATAATGCTATTGCTGGATCGAATGGTATTTCTATTTTTGGCTCTTTGAGGAATCTACAAATTCTATTCCACAGAGGTTGCACTAATTTGCAGTCCCACCAGCAGTGTAAGAGTGTTCCTGTCTCTCCACATCCTTGCCAGCCTTTGTTGTTTTGGAATTTTTTGATAGAGGCCAATCTCACTGGGGTTAGGTGGTATCTCATTGTG
>CAUYRT010086608.1:0-23420 GCA_963574885.1 Lepilemur ruficaudatus | reverse complement strand
TCACTTATATTTTCTTTCTCTTTTTTTTTTTTTTTGAGACAGAGTCTCACTCTGTTGCCCGGGCTAGAGTGCCGTGGTGTAGCCTAGCTCACAACAACCTCAAACTCCTGGGCTCAGAAGATTCTACTGCCTCAGCCTCCTAAGTAGCTGGGACTACAGGCATGCGCCACCATGCCCAGCTAATTTTTTTTTCTATATATTTTTAGTTGTCCAATTAATTTCTTTCTGTTTATGTAGAGACGAGGTCTCACTCTTGCTCAGGCTGGTTTCAAACTCCTGACCTTGAGCGATCCGCCCGCCTCGGTCTCCCAGAGTGCCAGGATTACAGGCGTGAGCCACCGCGCCCGGCCTCAGAACAAGTTTTGAAGAGGTAAAAAGGAGTTTCTAAAAGTCAGTCAGGGGACTTCCAAGTTCTCTTAGAATGACAGTGGCTGCCAAAACTCGTATCTCTCCATATGTTCTGTTGGCCCATACAGAGCAACAAAGGGAGAAAGGTGTGGCACCTGCAACCCACATCTGCGACACAACGGAAGGCAGAGCGCTGCGACCTTCGGTGCACGTGAGAGTGAGGACCAGACGTCTGTCCTAATAGAACAATTTGAATTTAAAGATAAAGAAAAAAAAATCCTTTGGGTATCCAACATTATACTCTTAAATCATTTACAAAGAGAAAAGTTGTGCTGCTATCAGAGTTCTTAACTTTAAATACAGGTAAGGTAGTAGAAGAGCAATATTTTAATAAAGCACAACAAAAGAAAATGTGAATCTAGACTTTTATACCCAGCCAAGCTGCTTATCAGTTATCAAGGCTATAGAAAAATTTTCAAATATGGATGAATTCTAAATTCTGTTCAAACTCTTCCTAAGGATCTACTGGTGGACAAGCTTCATTTAAATGGTGTTTTTTTATCGGTGAAAACATAGATGATGAATAGATTTTATTGTTGAACTGAACCTAAGACAAAAGTATAGACAAAAGCAAAGGAATATTAAGTAAATATTATGTGGTTCTAACAAAGTAATAATTTAACTAAAAAATATGAAAAGAAGGAAGAGAGAAGGGGGAAAAGTAGAATAAGCTCCCTGATTTTTGGATAATGATAGGTGGGTACCAAAGAACATCTCTTAAAACTGACAAACCAAATAGTAGAAAACTAAATAAGGAAAAAAAGAAATGAATTTGTTACAAAAGAGATTAGAATATGGGAACATGATAGAAAAAAAATAAAAAGCTTCAAAACTCTACTTTTCTCCAGTGATTTAAAGTGATGGAAAAAAAGGAAGACCACACAGAGAAAGTAAAACAAAACTGATAAATATAACAAAATTTACCAGTAAATATATTATTAAAAATATGGCAGAGTTGAGAGGAATGAAATATATTGGCTATATTAATAAATATAATGAGCTTATCTTATTTATTAAAAGACAAAGAATTTCAGACTGGCTCACAAAATAGAAATTAATTCTATGTTATAGAAAAGAAACACACCTAAAACAATGTGATTCAGAAAGGCTAAACATAAAGAGATGGGTAAATCTATTTCAAGAAAACAGAAACAAGAGATTCTGACATCAGGTAAGGTAGAATTTAGTCTCAAATATCTTAAAGAACAGCAACATAATAACAAACAGAAAAACAAAAAATCTGATAGTTTAAAATGTTAAAGGCTACAATTTACAACGAAGATTTGATACTTATGAATACCTCTGCAAATAACATAGCAACTAACTTCTTAAAGCAGAAACAAGATACACAAGGAGAAATAGAAGCACACCGTTGACAGGAGACTTTAACATTCAGTCCAAGACAAGTCAAGTAGACAAAATACTGGCTGGGATATAAAAGAACTCAATAAGGTGGATCTGATGCATATATATCAAACTTTAAACCACACTAGTAGAAATAAGCTTTTTCTCAAGCATACGTAAAACATTCACAAGTATTGGCTATATATTAAATCACAAGTAAACCTCAGTAAGTTTCATAAAGTAGAAGTAAAATAAATAACACACTTTAATCACAACATCATAAAATTAAATAACAAAATCAAAAGTCAAAAAGGGCCTTCCATCTGGAAATTAAAAAAAACTTTAATATAAACACATTTAGTACAAAGTGGTAACTACAAACCAAAATTGTAGGATTTCTAAAAATTGTTATAAAACTGTAAGAAAGGATATCACTGTCAACTTCAGGGAAATAAAAAGAATTACAAGCAAATCGTATGGCGTGCATGCCAAAAACCAGATGATCTAGATGTAATGGAACAAATTCCAGGAGAGACAAAACCCACCAAAACTCAAGAAGAAACAGAAAATTGGAATAACAAGTAAAGTAATTGAATTAGTAATTTAAAAACTTCTCATGAAGAACAGTTCTGGCCCAGGTGGTGTCACTGCTACCAAACATTTAAGTAAACATTAACACCAATTATTCACAAATTCTTCCAAAAAAATAAAAGAGGAGGGAACTTTTCCCAACTCATTTATCAGGCCAGTATTATCCTGATACTAAAACCAGACAAAAGCACCACACACCCACACACAAACAAAACTATCCATCAATATAGAATAAAGAACAAAACCCACATGGCTCATCTCAATAGGCACAGGAAAATCATTTCACAAAATCCAACACATTTTCAGGATAAAAACACACAATAAACTAGAAATAGAAGGGAACTTTCTCAAGCTGATAAAAGCCATGTAAAATCCATCTATAGAAAACCACACCTAACACCATACTTACAGGAGAAAGACTTAATGCTTTTCTCCTAAGATCAGGAGCAAGACACGGATGTCCACTTTCACCATTTTTCAACATTGTAATGGGCGTTCTAGCCAAGAGCTATTAGGTGAGAAAAAAAAATCCATGCAGATTGAAAAGGAAGAAGGAAAACTATTAATATATCTATTCACAGGTCATATGATCATGTTACGTAGAAAATTCTAAAGAATATACAAAAAGTATTAGAACTAGTAAATAAGTTTGGCAGTGTTGCAGGATCAAGACGGCAGGCAGAATAATGCTCCCCACCCCTAGATGCCCAGGACCTAATCCCCAGAACCTGTGGATACATCAGGCTCCATGGCGAAGGGCATTCAAGGTTGCAGGTGGAATGAAGGTTGCTAATCAGCTGATTCTAACACAGGAAGATTATCCTGGACAGGCAGGATGGGCCTGATGCAATGGTAAGGTCCTTCTAAGTGGAAGATGGAGGCAGTGGACGAGATCAGTTTATGGCAACCAGAGAAGAACGTGACCTGAGGTTTTTGCTTTGAAGATGGGGGAAGGTGGCCATAAACCAAGGAATCTAGAGACTGAGAAAGATAAGGAGACAGTTTCTGCCCCGGAGCCTCCAGCCTCCAGCAGCCCTTCTGGCACCTGGATTTTAGCACAGTGAGACTCATGTTGGACTTCTGACTTATAGAGCTGTAAAATAAAAATTTATGTTGTTTTAAGCACCGGTGTGTGGTAATTTGTTACAGCAGCAATAGAAAATTAATAATATTGTATATAAAAACCAATTGTATTTATATACACTAGCAATGAACACTCTGAAAATGAAATTAACACAACTATTTCAACCCAGTTGCATCAAAAAGAACAAAATAGAAATAAATTCACAAAAGAAGTATAAGACTTGTACACTTAAAACTATTTAACATCCTTAAAAGAAATTAAATAGAAAGACAGCCTGTGTTCATGAATCGGAAGACTTCATACTGCTAAGATGGCAACACTTCCTAAATTGATCTACAGATTCAACACAATGCCTCTCAAAATACCAGTTGATTTTTTGCAGAAATCGACAAGGTGATCCTCAGATTCATTCGGATATGCAAGGAACCCAGACTAGCCAAAAACAATTTTGAAAAAGAACAATGTTGGAGGACTCACACTTTCAAATCTCTAAACTTACTATAAAACTCCACTAATAAATAGTGTGGTACTTGCAGAAAGACAGACATAGATTAGTAGAAAATAATTGAGAGTGTGGAAATAAATCCATATATTTATAGTCAATTGATTTTTGACAAGGGTTTCAAGATAATTTGGTGGGGGGGAAGAATAGTATTTTAAACAAATGGGCTGGGACAATTGGGTATCCACATGTAAAAGAATGAGTTGGACTTCTCACACCATACACAAAAATTAGCTCAACATGGATCATAAACCTAAATGTAAGAGCTTAAACTATAAAACTTTTAGAAGAAAACATGAGTAAATCTTCATCATTTTGAATTAGGCACTTGGTTATTAGACATGACACCAATAGTACAAGCAATTAAAAAAATGAATTGGACTTTATAAAAGTTGAAAACTTTTGTTCTTCAAAGAACACCTTTAAGAAAATGAAAAGCCAATCCACATAAAGGGAGAAAATATCATATGTCTAGTAAGTGACTGGTATTCAGAATATGCACAGAACTCTTACAACTCAACAATAAAAACATAAAATTAACAGCTAAACAACAGACAAAGAATTTGAACAGACAGTTCTTTAAAGAATACACAGAAATGGCTAATGAGATGCCCAACGTCGTTGGTCATGAGGGAGATGCGAATCAAAACCACAGTGAATTACTACTGCACACCTTCTGGGATGGCTATCGCCAAAAACTCAGACAGTCACAAATGTTACTGAGAATGCAGAGAAATTGGGGCCCTCAGGTACTGCTGGTGGGAATGTAAAATTATGTAACCTTATTGAAGAACAGCTTGGCAGTTCCTCAAAAAGATAAAGAGTTACCATATGAGCCAGCAATTCCACTCCTAAGCATACACTGAAAAGAATGGAGAACATCCATCCACACAAGAACTTGTACGCAAATGTTCAAGCAGCATTATTCGGAATAGCCAAAAAGTGGAAACAACTAAAATGTCCATCAACTAATGTGTAAACAAAATATGTTGTATATTCATACACTGTCACATTATTTGGCAATCATGTTTCAAATATATTCAAGAGGAATGAAGTATTAACAGGCTATGACATTTGTAAATATTTAAAACATTATCTTACGTGAAAGAACCAAGACACAACAGGCCATATATATTGTATAATTCCATTTATATTAAATTTCCAGAATGGACACATCCATATGTTCTGGAGTTAGATGGTGAAGATGGTTCTGCAACTTTGCAAATATAGTAAAAGCCACTAGATTGTAGACTTCAAAGTGTGAATTTTATGGTATGTGAATTATATCTCAATAAAGCTGTTACTTTAAAAGTTATTACAATAAAACACATAACAGAATTTATGGAATACAATTAACACATTGACTGCCACACTAGAAAAAACAAAATTTTTCCCTTTGGCCAAAGTGTTTTATTAAAACAAAATGGTCCTTTCTAATTTGTTATTTTTTATTGTTTTCTGTGTGTGAATTGTATGCAACACAATCCACAATCCAAACTGTCAATATTAATTAAAACAATAAGAACATCAACAAATAAGATTTTTACTAACGAACTGTAGGGTTTTGCTTCATGAGGCCCTGGGCTCAAAACTAGCCTGAGTTAAATACAACTCACAGGCAGTTAATATGTTAAAGTGGAGTCAGAGCACCTTCATCACCTTAGATGTTTTTATCGATACAAATGGAAAGTTGGAATAAAATGAATTAAGTTTCCAGCTCAAAAAGCTACAGAACAAACAGAAAACTAAATCAAAAGTAAGTGGAAAAGAGAAATAATAAATATAAAAGCAGGAATTAATATGGTAGAAAATGGAAAAACTGCAGGAACGATGAATAAATTAAAACTCTGTCTTTGAATAAATCAAAAAAAACATAACCCCCTGGTTAACCTAATAGAGAAAAGAAAGAAAGGGAGTATAAATATACAAAATAAGAAATGTCAAGAGGGAAAGAACTATCGGAAACTGAAGAAATAAAAACCATTATAAAGGACAATTCATCATTTTATGCAAATAAATTTTAAAACTTAGATACAATGGAAAACAGAAAAAAAAATTTCCCAAAATTGATTTTGGTAGAGATAGAAAGCTTAAATAGATTAATTTCCATCAAAGAAATACAGAAAGTCATCAAAGAACTCCATTAAAAAAATCACCAAGCCCAGATGATTTCAAAGGTAATTTCTATGAAATCACCAGAAGATCCCAATATTGTACTGATTTTTTCAGAGCTTGAAAAGGATTACTTTCAAATTATCTTTTGTGAAGCAATGCCATATTACTACTAGATGTGCCAAAGATATCACAAAGAGGAAACTACACACTAATGTCAATAATGAATATCCAAGTAAAAATCCTAAATGGTAGCAAATAGAATTTAATACCATGTTAAAAAAATAATACTTCGTAACTAAGTGAAATTTATTTCAAGAACACAAAGATGGTTCAATATTAGGAAACTATTACATAATTAACCATATCAATATAGGAAAATCAAATGTTTATGTCCATGTATGGACATATGTCTTCAATAAAATCCAATTGCTATTCCTTATAGATATTAAGGGGCACTTGTTTAACATGAGATATATGTATCATTTATACACCTACATACATACACTGTGGACCTAAAACAGCATCTTACGTATATGGTAAAACCCTAGAGACTTTTCTGCTGAAGTCAGGAGCAACATAAGAACATCCAACATCCTCACTACTATGTAATACTGGATTGAAAGTATTAGTCAATTCAGATGCAATAAAAAATTTGATAAATTGGATGACATAAAAAATTTTGTAAAGTTTTTAATGGCATAAATGCCACAACAAATGCTAAATTGTGAGAAAACATTTACAAATATATTTCACAAATACTTAACTAGTCACCCTAAGAACTCTTAAAAATTGAAGGGGTAAGTGGTCAGAAACCTGATAGAAAAATGAACAAGGTAATGGACATAGTTCAGAGAGAATCATATATAAGTGACGCCTAAACTTGTAAAAGATGCACAACTTCACTATAGAGAAAAGAATGAGAATTAGAACCGCATGGAGATACCGTTTCTCATCTTCAGATCTGGCAATAACTTACCAGCACCCTTTGGGCAAGGCTGTGGGGACGTCCTTCTCAGTCAGGGCTGGTGAGTGTGCAGAAGGCGAGAAGCCCCAGGGGTGGGAAACTGAGAAATAGACAGATACATGCGCGTTTGTACTTCACCAGCAGCCCACATCTAGGAATTTCTCTGAAAATGTATCTTCACACTCCAAACATTTAAAACAATATATTTCACACAACGTTATTTATTACCAGCATTTGCAATGGCAAAATATCGGAGACAAACTAAATGCTGATCCACGGGAGACTGGTTGGATGAACTGTGGTTTATCCACATAATGAAGGACGGTTGTCACTGTCACAGAAATGAGGACAATTTCTCCAAACTGACATCGCCATTTCGAGAATATATTGTTAACAGAAAACAGCAAATGTGAAAGTTCCATATATTTTGTTACCTTTTGTGTAAGAAACATGAGGAAATCAAAATGTGTGTGTATTAGTTAATTTTGATAAAGAAGAAATACAGGAAGGATAAACTCGATCCTAACAAAAGGGTGATTTAAGTGAAGGACCTGCTGATGTTTGCTGTCTATTCAGTTATTTTTGGTGGGTTTGAAATTCAAATAAAACAATAATGTTGAAAATTAAAAGAACAAAACCACAACAAAACCCCAGCCTACCAGGGCACGTGTCAGTGGGGAGGACTGTGTCTGCGTGTGTTTGAGGACAAGGCCTTAATAAATGAGCCACCACCCCTGCACCGCAGCAGCCTCACTCTAGTCCCTGCCCCTCCCTGCCTCTGTCTTTTCCAGTCGGACATTCTGGGCGCTGCTGTCCCCCAGGCCCTGTGACAGGCTCCACACGCGTACATGAAAGAGACGCAGCCCCAGCCTCTCAGAGGCTCGTAATCTAGGGAGGCCCAGGGACAGGCGACAAGATGAGGATTCCTCTCGCTCGCGTGGGCTGTGGGGGAAGAAAGTGAAGGTGGCTTTGAGAGACCGGAGCAGGACACCTCCTTTCAGCCTCACCGACCAGGGCCCGATTCCTTGTGCTGTAGGAAGGTGTCACCTGCCCCAGAGGAGGACAGGTGGGGAGGCAGGTGCACCTGCTCTCCCTGGGCTCTCGCGTCTTGCCCGGAGGCTCCTTGAGGAACACCTTTCCCCGCGGCGTGGCCAGTCGGGGCTGCGGGGGTTCTGTCCGGCGACGGTCCACGGTGAGCTCCCGGCCGGTCCGAAGGGGGCGGCGCAGCCTCCCTCCGCAGGCAGCGACCCTGCTACCCCTCGGCGGGGGTCTCCGGCGTCTTACCACCTTGTCTGTTAGTCACGAGGAACACAGCACAGGGAGCGATAAAACCCGGGCTATCCGGTCCCTCCCCGGCACCTTTCGGATGAAAGCCAAACGGGCGACCTGGGCTGCACCTGCCCTTCCGCTGACGTCTGTGGTTTTCCCCGCGAGGCCCCGTCTGGGCCAGGAGGAATCTGAGCCCAGGGTTTGAATTTAAACCCAAATAAACTGCGAATGCTAAATGTGCCCTTGGTGGCCCAAGCCGATGGAAAGCGGGAAGGGAAGCGCTTGCCCGTCGCCATGCTGAGGAGCGTCCAGCCGCGCCCGGGCCGGGACGCCAGGGCTCTGCCGCTGCGGACGGGGCTGCAGTGCCAGCGGCTGCCGCGCGGGGGCGGGCTCGGCCCGGGCAAGGCCCTGCGCCGTCCGCGAGCCGGGTCCCTGGCGACCGTCGTTCACTCGGGCGGCTCTGTGAGCGCGCAGAGGTCGCGCGCTCCGGATGCATTCGTGGTGACGTTTATTGCCTTTTCCATCTAGAAAAAGAAGCCAAAACACAGAAGGCTTTAATCCTTTCGATAGATCCCTGAAGTGGATGAGTCAGAAGTGCTCAAGCCCGGGGGACTGGAACCGGGGGACGGAGCGGCCCTCGGCCCGGCAGCGCCCGTCGCTGCGGGGGGTCCTTGTCTTAAGCATCAGAGGCCGCAGGGCTGCGCCTGCTTTGGCTTCCGTGAAACGTGGCCTCGCTGGCCGGCTGCTTCCCCACCCAGCGGCCGGAAGCGTGGTGGAGACGCGGCCGTCGGAGGGAAACGGGGGAACCGAAGTGGAGCTGGGATTCTTCTGTCAGCCTCAGAGAGAAAGAACCCTTGTCATTATCATTAACACGATTTTGGCGGACACTTTCTTACACTGAATGTTTCATTTTTTCAAGTCTTAAGCCAATTTATGTTATTTTCCCTGAGACTGATTTGAAATCTCGTGCAAAGGCGATGAGTTCAAAGATAACAGCTAAACCACAGTGATGGCAGAGGCCCCTCCCTCAAGCTGCCTGTCTGTGCCCCCACCATTGTCTTGCTCCCTGGCACCTGCTCAACTGCTCACGGCCCATAGTGCACTGGCAGAGCCTAGCGGGGGAGGCTTTGTTCCTGGAGCTTGGAGCTGTGTCACTGGAAGGCCAGAGGCCCTCTCAGACCAGAGGCAAGTGTCACCTAACCTGCTCACAGGGCATTACACAAGTAGGGGACAAGGTGGCTTGGAGGGGAGACTCGCCCTCAAGCCAACAGCAGGGACAAGGAGACCAGCTGGAGCTGGGGACTTGCCGGCCAGCCTGGACGTGAGCCAGTCGTCCCAGCTGACTGACAAATCAAGGTGCCAGCCAAATGCTGCTTCCCATAGCTTTCCCTGGAAACAGTTTCTGTGGATGGTGCTGAGCGAACGCCACCTTTTCCCAAAGTGCTCTCTCCGCCTAAGGATTCAAAAGTAGCTCCTTGGATCCCAAACCTGTTGCTTCTAAAGGCTCAGCCCAGGGGAATGAGTGATGGGGTTTTAGGGGTGAGGTGACAGCGTTGGATTTCTGGCCCTGAGAGGCTTGGCAATAGCAGCTAAAAGCCTGACCCCTGCAGGCCCAGGGGGCTGGGAAGTGCGGCCTGCGCTGCTCCTGCCCAGGCAGCGAATGTGGCTGGAGAAAAACACACCCCACGAGGACCCGTCCCATCTGACGTTCACGCCCTGCGAACTTCAGTGGGCCTTCACATGGGCAGGCAGTCATGCTGCATTCCCTGGTCAGTCACTGCCTTACTTTCCTACATGTCTAAGAAAATTTTCTTCCCTGCTCACATCATCAAACTTCTCTCCCATCCTACTGGGAAAGGTGAAGCAACTGGAAGAGAATTTGTGAAGACTCTGACTGCCACCATGCCTACCCTCGCGGGGTCTCCTGCCTATCCTTGCTCCTGTGGATACCCCCCTTGCGAACCCCAGCTTGGGGCTCCAGAAGTTCTCCCTTCTCTCTCTCCCCCTCGTACATTAATCTTTCTCTGCTCTCCTGGATTCTTCCAATCAACAAATGAACATGCTTTTATTTCTCTGATTTAAAAAAGTCAACAAAAACAAAATTTCTCGATGACACTTCTTTCTCTGTCCGGCTCTCTCTTCAAATGTTTGCTTTCTTTTGCAACAAAACTGCTTTCTACCCACTCCTGCTAGAACCCCCATGCAGGCGGATCTGCCTCCACCACTCCAGGGAAACTGCTCCAGTAAGGTCTCCAGTGGCTGCTACATTTTAAACCCAGTGGTCCATCCTCAGCTCTCGGCATATGGGAGCCCCGGCCGCATCCGACACGGCTGATCACTCCCCTGTCCTGGCCACGCGTTGTTTGCTCCTTCCCAGGTGGCTTCCAGGACAGCGCACTCTGCCTTCTGCTCTTACCTCACCCACGTCTCCTCTAGCATCTCTGCCAAGGGTTCCTCCTGGGGTGCAATTTCTAGACCTCTGCTCTTCTCCAACCTGCTCACCCATTGTCCAGTGATCCTTTGTAGAGTGGCTTTAATTACTGCCTCCTGCCAGTGACTCCCAACCTCACGACCTCTGTCTACATCCTCCAGACCTCTCTGCCACACTCCACACTCCTGTCTCCTGCTTCCTTCTCACACTGTCCCCTGGCAGCCAATAAATGCTGCAAGCTCAACAGGAACCAAGCTGCGCACTGTCTTCCCACTTCAAACTTGCCTCACTGTGGCCTTTCCCATTTTTCTTGATGGTAACTCCATCCTTCAATAATGAGATTCGGAAAATATAATTAAACATAGAGTTTATGCCAGTCCCAAGCTTAAGGTTAGCCACCTGGGAAACACAGACTCCAAAAGAATGGGTCAGTGTTCCCAAGTGGGGAAGTTAAGGTTTTGCTTGCATTATATAAGCAGAAACAGAGACGTTGAACAGGTTTGTGACATTTTCCAATCAAGGTCAGCATGCACCTTACAGAGATTTGGTTGGTTACAGCTTGCTCCCTTCCAAGGAAGATTGCTTTAACATCCCATGAGGAGGGGTGCTGATGTGAGGGGTCTTATCTCTGGTGTCACAAGTCCTTTTCTAATGGCTTATAAGGAAGAGCAGAAGTGTCAGGTGCGTGCTGTGTGACTCTGGCCACGTAGCCACATTCCTCTTAAGGCTCGAAACAATTTAAAGTTCCAACAGCTGTAAGCTTGCATTATTTAATTTTGAGAGAGTTGTGAGTGACTCCTCCCTTTCTCTAATCTATCAGTCTGTTAGGGAACCTTACAGGGTCCTGCCCAAAAATCTGGCTCTCTGTCCATCCCCTGCCTCCCTCCGCACCTCATTGCTCTGTCACATGGGCTGCAGACTCTTCCTCAGACAGGCTGGGCCTTTGCTCTTTTTGTTCCCTCTCCTGGAACACCCTTCTCCCAGATATTTCACCTTCGTTGAATGTTTGCTCAATTCTCACTTTTTCAGCCAGGCACAGAGGCTCATGCCTGTAATCCTAGCACTCTGGGAGGCCGAGGCAGGAGGATCACTTGGGGTCAGGAGTTCAAGACCAGCCTAAGCAAGAGTGAGATCCCGTCTCTACTAAAAATAGAAAAAAATAGCCGGGCGTGGCGTCGCATGCCTGTAGTCTCAGCTATTCGGGAGGCTGAGGCAGGAGGATTGCTTGAGCCCAGGAGTTTGATGTTGCTGTGAGCTAGGCTGATGCCACGGCACTCTAGCCCAGGCAACAGAGTGAGGCTCTGTCTCAAAAAAAAAAAAAAAATTCTCACCTTTTCATTGGCTCTACCCTGACCACCCATCAATTAATTTATGATCCCACTGGCACCCCCTACTCTCCTTATCCTGCCTTTTTCTTTGTTTCCATAGCAACTGTTACTGTTTATTCATGTGTGCGTCTATTTGTTATGTTTATGGTTTCCTGCTCTCTTCTCACTAGATTGAAGTTCTGCAAGGCAGAGATCTCTGTCTATTTTATTCAGTGATGTATTCCAAGTGCCTAGAACAGTGCCTGGCTCAGAGTAGTCATTCAATAAATATTTTTTGAATGAATGAATGAATAAGGGCTGGGTAGCCATGCTAACAGCTCATCCCTCCTGGGGGTGAGTGGGCCCTGGCTATCTTTCTTCATCAGCCTGCCCCATGTGTACTGGGATGGGGGCCTGCTGGTGGCCAACATCCAGGAACACTGCTTACTGGGTGCATGGTGGGCTGAGTGGGGCCAGGCTGTGTGTTTGCTCACAGCAGAGGGTCAGGTCCGCCCAAGGGAGTGGGCAGAGCCTCAGGTCCAGTGGTCCAGACAGGGGCCACAGATGGGGTCTGGGGGGACCCCTCATGGGTGCAGGAGGATTTGGGGAGAACTGGGGAGAAGGAAGCCAAACAAAGTTGCGATGGGCGGCTGGGGGCTCCATTCATGAATGACGTGGGGCTGCAGGTCCATTCTGTGAGGGCACTGCCAGAGTGAGGCACAGGGCGGGGGTCTGGATTTTTCTCCGGGAGTGCACAGACCGTGGCAAAGCCCTCATCACTGGGCAGCCAGTTCCTAGGACAACGTCTGGGCACCCCTGGTGGACATCAGTGGTTATTCATGGGAGGGCTGTCTGCTTATTGAAAGGGATTTCGTAGGACGGGACAATTCCCAATCTGATACCTGCCACAGTTCCTTGGATCTCAATATTCTGATCCAGCAGCCTTCCAGCCTTCCCAACCCCTCATCCAAAAAGTCTCTTCACTCAAGGATAAGTAGATGGCGGCAGTTCCGAGTTTCTCTGGCTCCCGAGGCAAATCACCAGGGCTGGAATCCATCCGTGTGACCTGCACATGTGTGTGATCCTCTTTAGTCCTCAGTCTCTTCATCTGTAAAGTAAGGATAGTAACGCTTCCCACACCATAACATCGGGCCTGCCTCGTATACTCACAGTTCACTGTTCTTGGGTAGAGTCTGAAACTGCTCCCTGCCTTCCCAGGCATGCCTAGGTCCTGCTCCACTAAGCAAATTCCTGTGGAATCATAACACCGTAGGCACTGGATGCAGGTCTCACACTGCACTAAATTCTGGCTGCCCTGAGCCTCCTGCTCCCTTCTTTTAAATCACCTGGGTGTTCAGACCGACCAGGAGCTCATCTGTCCCAGTGCATGGGAGCAGGGCCCCTCCCGGGAAAGAGCTGGAACCATGCCCTGGTTATGGGTCATGGTCCCCGTCAGGCCTGGGCAGTGCTGATGGACTCCCCATTGGACCGTGGTCAGCGGAGGCTTCATGCTGTACCAGAAAGTGATGGAGCCGGGATTTTCAGAGGCGGTGACCACAGGGTTTTGACTCCTGTAGGGAACTGTCTACACCTGCTCCATTCCCGCCACTGCCTGCCCAGGGCGCTGGCTCTTTCTTCCTGAGACTGTAGGTTAACTGCACAGTCAGGCACTTTGGGGCCTTCAGCAGCATCTTGTTAGACAGTCATGTGCTGGAGTAGGGAGAATTCTTTTGTAGGAGTCAGCACCACTTAAACATGTAAACAGCAACTGTCACCATCTGTTTACCCCTCTGGGTGTTTGCTTAGTAACTCACAGAGACGAGCTTTGACCAGAGTCCTGGTGGACAAATGGGTTTGGAAGCAGTTTATTGCAGCAGCCTTCCCTGTGCCTACAGCGTGTGCCCCTGGGACTTACCCCCAGTAGACCCTGTAACCCTCGTGCGCCTCGGGAGGCTCCTCTGGAAGGATCCCTTGCCCCGTGCAGGCAGGTGCAGGAAGCCTCTGCTGGCTGGTTTTTAAACACTTCTTTTTCCCGATTGCCTCTTCTCCTGGTTGACAGCCTGTCCTTGGGGCTTGCAGGGTCTGGTGGGAGGATGTCGGGAGGGCAGACGTTATTTGCATGTCTAAGTGCTCTAATGGAGCCCTGGGCAGGGGCCAGTCTGGTACCGTCCCTCTGTTGGGGGAGGCCAGGAAAACGTCAGAGAGGAGCTGAGGTCCGAGCTGTGGATGAAGGAGAAAAGCATCATCCTAAGCAACCGGGCGGAGTGTGGAAGGGACAGTGAGAGTCTGGAGGGGACCCTCGGCAGAAGGAGTGGTGCCTGCAGATGGTGGGGGTCGGGCTGGGAGCGCAGGACTCCTTTGAGACCAATCTGCCTGCACATGGAAACTTGTCCCTTTAAATCAGGGTTACGAATCCCCCAGGAAGCCCACGCTGCAGGAGGAGAAGCCCCCTTGGTGTAAGCCACAGGCTTAACTTTGGTGAACAGCCACGTAGTCTCCACTTAGTGAGAATTGCAGTTACTGGAACCTTCACAATGCCCACTCCTGGAACAGACGAACGTGTCAGACCTGGCCCAAACATTGTGCTTTGGTGCTGCAGGTTTCTGACTAGACAGCTGGTCGACCTGCTCCAAGAAGAGCCACAAAGAGGTCCTTCTAGTGTGCACGTGGCCCAGGTTCCTGGGAGAAAGGAAGGGAAAGAGACCTTGGAGGATTCTCCGGGAGATTTGAGAGCAAAAGCAGCCACTTCCGTTCAGTGGCTTCTCTGTTTGTATGCAACCACGAGTGGCGGTCAGGCCTGGTCAGCAGGTAGAGCCCCTGGGGGAGGGACCTTCACCTCTCCTTGCTGTCCTCACCGCCCTGAGTGAGTGTCAGGGTGTCCAGAGATGGCTCAGCTCTCACACCCCTGGGGAGAGCCAGGTGCTATCATCGGGTTCTTACTTCTGCAAAACAAACGGATGGACATGTGTAGCTTAGGCTGGATCACGAGCTTCCCATCCCAATGGCATTTCCACCAGCTGACACGTAGCATCTCCCTCCCTTCCCTTCTGCTCTGTTCCTGCCCACATGCCATTTCCTCCATGCCTCTCCCTGCCCGTCAGGAGACCTGTGTGTCGAGCTGATGATCTCCTCGGTCAGTGGCAACATTCATGCCAGTGTGTGAGCGTCAGCCCGTGAAGCTGTCACCAACGCTCCTCCCTGAAAATCCTCTCTGAGTTTGTGCCAAAATCTCAGGTTGCCCCTCCCTGATATTTATCACTGAACAAGTGCAGCTGATTCTGTATCTACTTAAAAAAAAAAAAAATATATATATTTTAAATATCTTTCTTAACAGTTCCACTCTATCTCCACTTTTAAGTCTTTTGGGAATTGGATAGTTATAAGTTACAAATCATAAATATATTGCATGATCCTGGGATCAGGGATTTCTGGCACTGCCAGGACGTGGCGGGCAGCGGCCTGGGGGCAGAGAGCAAGCCCCGGTGATCCTCCATCCCTGTGCTGAGCACAGCACTGGGCTGAAGGCGGGTGCTCAGTAATGACGCAGCCAGTGGATGGATCCTTGAAGTTTCTTCCACAGTGTAAGTCCCTGTGCTGATCAGACACGATGAAGGATTGAAGAAAGTCCTATCTCAGAAAAGGGGTGAGCTCAGGATTGTGGCTCAGCACGTGGTGGCTTCTAAAATGAGGCCCTCATGGACCTGGCCGTGCCCTTCTGGTCGGGCGGGGGAACAGCGGGCACAACAGGAGTGACGGAACAGAGGAAAGGAATGAATCCTCCTAGCAAGAGGAGCTGCACCCCTACCAACGGGGAGAGCAGGAGCTTCCTGCAGCCCTGCCCTGCAGAAAGCGAGGCCGCTCTCCCGCTGCCGTGGGTGGGGAGATGGGGCGTGGGACGCTGCTTTGCCTGGGACTTGCCCAGTGGATGTGCCCTCCGGAGGGAAGCTCAGAGGCGGAGGAGGGAGCCCTGGAGGGTTCACTGCTCATGCAGGGTCCTCACTCACAGCCAGGGGCTAGCAAGCTTTCTCTGCAAAGGGCCGATAGCAACTGGTTCAGGCCTGTGGGCTCGAGGTCCCTGTTGCGACTACCCGGCTCTGCTGTTTTAGTCACAGCAGCCATGGACGACACGCGAGTGTGTGGGTGTGGCCGTGTCCCAGTGGAACTGCATTTACAGAGCAGGAGATGGACGGGCTTGGCCTTCAGGCTGTAGTTTGTGTCCCATCTCAAAGCCGATGCCTCTGGCTTGACAGCCTGGGTTGGTTCTCTCTGTTCCTGACCTTGTTTCCCATTTGCCGAATTCCGCAGATCTCACCCTCTGTGGCACATCAGACTGTCGCCCAGCCCCAAGCTTTGGTGGTGGCGGCTGTTGCCTGGGCTGGACTCCAGCTCCAGTGGCCCTGCCGGCACCACACACGTGGAGGCAGAGAGGAGGGACGAGGAAGCCCATGAAGGCGAGGCCAGGGCAGACAGTGCGCTTGCCAAGGGGACAAATGCAAGTGCCTGTCGCTGGGCTGGGCTGAGGAAGGAGTTCTGCCAGGCTTGCTATCTAAGCTCAGTGGAGACAACTCTGTAGAGCGTCCCTGGCACAGAACCGGTTTCAGAATATTAGAGTTCTCCCAGGAGACATTTACAGAGCTCTGGTCCAGGCTGGCTTATATGTCTTTGAGAGTCCAGAGTGAAATCCCTTTTGACTTTACTTTGATGTCACCTGAAGCCAGGGAAGCTCTCCAGAGGAAATGCAGGTGGCCCTGTGCCCTGCATGGGGCCCCACTCCTTGCCTCTGGCTTGACCTCCCGGGTGTTGCCCTTTTTCACACCCTCAAAGCCTATGGGAACGGGGGTGGGGTCGGGGAGCAGACTGGATCTATTAATAATTGTGCTGTGTTTTCCAGGAGAGAAACAGAAACTGGAGAGACAAACTAGCTTGCCCGGCACCACACAGCAGGTCGCCAGCAGAGCCAAGATGCGTGGCCCGACATCCACTTTCTCCACCTCCCTCCCTCCGGGTCCCTCACTCCAAACTCCCCAAGTCACTCACACTTTTACTCCGAGAAGACAAAGCCAGCCAGCACACGTCTAAGCAACCCAAGTGGCATCTCTTCTCACGACAGTTTACGTGGTCTCGACTGCTTCCTGCCTTTGTTCTAAAGCATCCCTGGACCTCACCCCTCAACCGCCTCGGTTCAGGCTCCTGTGGCGGGTCCAGCATCCTCCCCAGGAGCTTGCGGTGCTCTCTGCCTGAGAGCGAGTACACATGTGCCTTCTGCTGAGCAAATGGAGCACGGAGTCTCGTCATCTGTATTCTGCCTGTAAAATATGCACTCCAGTCATGGGAGATTATGAGTGTTCTTCCATTACTTTTTTAAAAAGGCAAACATGATATAAAAACAAGAGGACCAAGGAGATCTAATTAAGACTCCATAAAGCAGGGGTTGGTATCTCCATTATCTGGCTGGAGTGAGATGGCTGTTTTCCTTCTACCCTGTCACTGATATAAATGAGTTCTTAATTCCTCCTTTTGTGGAGAACAGGTTATCACACTCCTATTCATTAAGTGACTTCAGGGCCCTGCAGAAGAGCTTAATGGTGGTTTAAATTAGCAGCCTCTGCTCTGGCACTGTCCGCGGGGCAGGACCACATTCCTGGAAAGGGAATGTGCTTCCCTGCGAGCCGTTTTTCCTGCCTTTGCAGGCTGGGGGACGCAGGAGCACATGAGTGACCTTGGAGCGATGTGAAGGACGTCTCTGGCCTTTGCTCTTCTATCCTCTGTCAGGAATGCCCCCCTCTCCTCGCCCGCATCCCCCTGGCATTTTCAAGACTGACCTTAAAAGTCCTCCTCTCCAGGAGGACATTTCCAACTCCCCAGATGTAGCCAGTAGACCCCACCCTTAAATTCTCAGGGATTTTGAAAACACCCGGGACCATACGCCATTGCACATCCCTGCTAGTTCTGCCTGGACCATACTCCTGTGGACAAGGTCTTTATATCCATGGGCGTCAGTGGATGCTTGGCACGGAGGCAAGGCAGGAGCTAGGAAGAGGGGAGGATGGGGGAAGGACAGTGCAGGTCACAAAGGAAGGACAGGCCACTTGATACTCGGCACACCTCTGGGCCTGGGCATTTGGCTACGAAATGAGGTAACGCCCACTTCGTGGCTACATCTGTGTTCATGCAACCGACTCTGAGTGTGGGCCTCATGCGCCACGCCCCCACGGCTCTGTCCTGCATCAACACTGAGACTTCATCTCCGACGCACCATTTCTTACGCCCACCCCTGTCTGTTGGATCGCCAAGCTCAGGGCGCGCTGATGTCCCTTCAGGACCACTTTGAAAGTGCAAGTGTAACTGGATGAGATTCCTGTCAGGAGCATCTCCTCACCCACCGGCCACGGAGATTCAGAGATCCTTAGGTGCTGCGAGTCTATGTGTCTGTTTATTTCAGGTGTAGATCTCTCTGCATGTCAGTAATGCAGCACCTTGGAAGAAGAAAACTCTTGTACTATTATTATTTTTCTCTGCCTAAGAAATGTGTGATCATGTGAGGTTCCGCTGAAGCAGATCAAGGGGTGATTGAGGAAGTGCTCCGGGAGAAACAGGACAGAGAGTGGGAGAGCTGGTCGGGGAGAGGGGAAGCTAGGTGAGCTGCGGCCTCGGCGCGGTCCTACGTGGCTCTCTGCAGCAGGAATTACTCCTCACAGTTTGTCCCCACTCGGCCAAGGGAACCGGGCTTTCACATGCCCCAAATAGTTGTCAGCTACGGGGAAGGGAGTGTAAACTCCCAGGCACTTGGTTCTTTGGGCCCAAAGACTAACTGGCTCGGGTAGCCCAAGCACAGGCCCGAGAAGCCAGCCCCAGGGGCAGGCACTGGACACAGGTGCACAGAGGCAGCGAAGTGACCCATGGGGATCGGGTAGACGATCACTGGTGTCCACTGCAGTGTGCACTCCAGACTGGCCATCGCTGAGAGCTACAGACCATATGAGTGTGGACAGCCCAGCCTTGATAGCCTACCTGTGGGCAAACACCGTCCAGGGAAGCAAAGTGACTCCTACCTGCACAGCCTGTGAGTGGCGGAGCGGGGGCCTAAATGCAGCCCTTTCAACCGAGTCCAGGCCGTTCATCTGACATCCGGCCATCTGTTCCCAATACGGTGTCAGCAAAAGACGCTTGCCAGTGACCCACTTGGAAAAAACTCAATCAATTGACTCTAAGTTTATTAACCATTATTTTCAAAGTAATTAATAATGACACAAAATGAATTCTTCTCTTTAAAAAGTATTTACAGATTTTCATTCAACTGCAAGGTCCTCTAATGTCTGCAAGGTCAGAAATTTTATGGGATATTTAAAGAGGTTGGAAACTGAATGCATGTTGTATTTCATGTTTCTTCCTTTCCCATCCTTTGAACTGTCCTACTCCAACCCTTTGGATCACTGCAATGTAGCCAGCTGGTTTGCCTACTTTCCCATAGAGGATCTGCAGATAAGATAGAGAGAAAACTCAGACATCCTGTGTGAAACCAAGTTGAAGGCCAGTACCAACCCTAAGATCAGACTTTTTATCTTTTTTATTGATTGAAAGTTTTAAGGGAAATCTTAATGAAAATGGCATGTAGAGCTTGCAGATTTGGCATCATGAAAAGGGGATTATTGATCTGATTGTCAAGAAATAGGTATTGGCTGGGTGTGGTGGTGCATGCCTGTAGTCCCAGCTACTAGGGAGGCTGAGGCAGGAGGATCAATTGAGCCCAGGACTTGGAGGTTGCTGTGAGCTGCGATGATGCCACTGCACTCTACCCAGGGCCACGGAGCAGACTCTTTCTCAACAACAACAACAAAAAAAAAAAAAAAAAAAAAGAGAGAGAGAGAATGGAAGGGAAGGCAAGGGGAAAAAGGGAAGGAAGAGGTAGGTATCATCTTTGGAAATTGACGTTACATGACATCTATATAAACTTTACACTCCGGCCTCTATGTCCTTCCAAATTTTGAGCACTGGCAAAATCAAAACATTCTTTGGCCATTGTACTAAATTCTTCAGCAAAGTTTTCAAGAGCAGATTGCCCAGCTGCTGCAATCTTCTGCATAAAGCATATCGATGTCTTCACTGTGGGCCTTTCAGGGGACCGAGGAGTGTGGCACAGAGAGTTAGACTTACTCCACACCAAAACCGCACCTTTTCTGCATCAGTCATAAATAGCAAAACTTAAAATGCTAAAGGTGGTTGGAGTGTTATTACCAGCAAGTGTCAACAGTGTTACATCCCTGTTAATAGCACTTTAAAAATTAGGGTGTTTAGCCATTGAGATTCTTTTGAGCACTGTGAGCCAGTCATATGGAAGAGCAATGCAGACGTTTGATGAGGAGCAGTTAGACTACAGCTCGTGGAAGGGCAGAGGGCCCACCCCTGCTCATCCACCTGAAGCAAACCGAAGATATCTGGGGAGGGGGTCAGGTACAGGGGAGTGTGCATCAGGGCCTAACTGAAAACCCTGAGGAATGACAGTCGTGGCGGCAGGACGAAATGAACAGCTTCTCAGGCAGCTCTTACTATCTTTGCGAGATTTCTCACTCCCTCTTTGAGACAGCACGTGTTTTCCTGGCTGGGGTGCCTGATGGTGATTCGACCTGTGTTAACATACACTGGGACTGGAGGCTTATTGGAAAGAGGTGCTCGGAAGGGACTGTCTGGTTCTCAGACAGTAGCACTTAGATTTTTTTTCAGTGAAATTGAATATATGCCACGGTGAGTTTGCTCTCAGTCTGCTCACAGGTTTGAGAATCCTTGGATATGTAGCCTGAGTCCCAGGAAATACTTCCGGAATTTGGCAGCCCTGCCATGCTGAAGGTGAGCAGGGACCCCTGGTGAGAGTGCTGGCAGCCAGGAGACGGCATCCCGCTAGGACGACTATTAATGTGTGCTTCGCCTTACCTGAAACTTAATTTAGAGTCATGGAATTTTTCCCAGAGCTAAATGTGCACAGTGTCCCCGAGTTGCTGCATATTACTGGGGAGAATGTGGCTTGGGCCAATCTGGAGTCTCTTGTTGTAGATTAATTTGGGGGGATTTTCCATGCTTTAATGGTTGTGTCTGTATCCAAAAGTTAAACTGTATCCTGTGTTAAAAGTTAGAGTCTACAGGGGCCTTGTGCAGTAGCCAAGGGAGATGGGGAAATCTTCTCAAATCCCCTCGATTGTTTGCTTTCTGAGTCAAAGCAGGTGAAACAATCAGGGCATCTCTTGAGACCGCACAGCCTTAAGAAATTAGGATGCTGTGAAGTTCAGATTTCACATTACGGATGTGGAAAACCTTCCACCAGTGTTTCTGAGCCTATTTTTCTCACCTGTCAAATGGAAACAATAATAGTACTTCCCTCATCGGGGTGTTTTAGTTGCTCTGAGGCTTAGATATTAAAATGCAATAGCTCCTGTGAAGGCAGAATGCCTGGTATGCAGTAAGTGCTCACAACCGTTGAGTATTCTTCTTTTTTCTTTGTTTGTGTGTTTGTTTCTTTTTTTTTTTCTTTTTGCTGCAGCTGCTGGAATGGGAGCCATTAAGGAGTAGTATTCTTGTTTCTAAAGGTAAGATAATCACACTTGGAATTAAGAAATCAACATAAGAAATATAAGAAAATAATATAATAATCTCTCAGTTTTCTTTTCTTTTCTTTCTTTCTTTTTTTTTTGAGACAGCATCTCACTCTGTCACCCAGGCTAGAGTGCAGTGGCCTCATCATAGCTCACTGCAACCTCAAACTCCTGGGCTCAAGTGATCCTTCTGCCTCGGCCTCTGGAGTAGCTGGGACTACAGGCACATGTCACCTCGCCCGGCTAATTTTTCTATTTTTAGTATAATAGAGATGGAGTCTTGTTTTTGCTCAGGTTGGTCTCAAACTCTTGGCTTCAAGTGATCCTCCCACCTCGGCTTCCCAAAGTGCTAGGATTACAGGCGTGAGCCACTGCGTCTGGCCAAGAATCTCTCAGTTTTCCCATATAATGGAATAAAAGCACCTGCCTGGCTTCCGTCTCGGGGTTGCTTTGAGAATCAAATGAGATAGCGTATGTGAAAACGCAGATAACTGATTTAGCCACGCACAGCTATGGAATTAGTAGGAAGAGTCTTTCGGTGTGCTGTCACCTGCCTACATAGTCACACTCGCCGGCCACGTGGACCTTTCCCTCTCATTATCCTGCATGTGGTTTAAGGAAGTTTTCCTGCTGGTACTCCGTGAACTCTGAGCACCGCCTTTGTAATAGATGGAGCCCATGAGCTTCGTCCACGGGGAGCCGGCGAGGAAGGGCGGGGAGGTGGCACTGCCGTGTGCGCGGCAGGCAAGCAGCCCTCCGAGTGTGTGGCCAGTGTGGATCCGTCCCTGAGCCCACTCCCCTGCTGCTGCACTGGGTCCCTCTGAACCCGGGAGGGCTCGGCCATATTCGGGAAATGGGAGCACTTCATAGCCCATCAGGTGACTGTGACACCCTCCACGGTGAGAGCACGAGGAAGCCTCTGAGGCCTCTGTGTCTGCAGGACTCAGGGCCGCCTGGGCCACGACCATGCCCAGGGGTGCTTGGCCACTGTCCCGCCCTCTAGACCGCTGGACTCTTTTCCAAGGAGATGGTACCTACACCAAGACCTTAGCCACCACTGGACATCTCCGTGGGGCCCCTGAAGGTGGTACTGGTTCCTCACGCTGCCCACTGTGACACAGGACCAGGCCAGCTTAGTAAGGCCACAGTGCTCACTGAGCCACCTGCTGCCTGGCAGGCATCTGCCTTCCAGGCTGTTCTATGTCTCCATAGAACCACAGACCTGGCAGCCTTTCCTTTTAGGTCAGCCTCTCATGGGTCTTAGAGTATCAGACCTTGATTGATGGAAACCTGAAAGATTTCTGTCTTTTCTGGCCCCAGATGGATTAGGATTATTGATCTCTGACACCACCTTGCTCCCCCACTCCCAGAGTAGAACTGTGACCCCCAGAATAGAGATGCATCCTAAAGGATCGGTTAACAGACCCCTCACTCACCCGGCGTACAGGGCATCTATAGTGCTAAGTCTCTTTCCATTGTAAGCAAGAGAAATAGCCTCTAACTAGTTTGCTGGAGCAGGGGAGGCTCATTAGAAACATCTCCTAGCTGGAGACCACCAGTGCCCATCAGCGCATATGGCTCTTCCCTGCTGCCATATAACAGAGTTGGATCAGGATGTGTCTGCCTGCCAGGGACATTTCCAGGCCACCCTGACAGTCAGGTGTGACCCTCATCCAATGAGCAGGAGCAGAAGTTTCAGGTGCCACTTCTAGGCCTGCCCCCGAGACCTCGCAGGTTCCTCCCTCCCTCCCCCCTCCCCCTCCCCCTTCCCCTCCCCCCTCCCCCTTCCTCCCTCCTCCCTCCCTCACTTCCTTCCTTCCT
>CAUYRT010086604.1:0-36359 GCA_963574885.1 Lepilemur ruficaudatus | reverse complement strand
TTAATTTTATTATTAATTTCCTAGGTTTATAGTATTTTGAGTCCTGTGTATATATATTTTGCACACACAAATGTTAGAAGAAAAATATATTTCATTTTCTTTATTTTGAATACCTAAAAAGTAACTTCTCAGTTATAAATCTTTTCCTATGTCCAAACATTAAATTATCTGGGTCATACTTGAGTAGAGAAAGTAATCACAGCACAAACAAAACCTTCAGTAAGGATATATCCCCCCAAATGTATAAATGCTTTTCTACAAAATACAGTATATTTTTCTACTCAGAATATAATTATGTGCCAAATTTTGAGCCAAATATTAAATTATTGCTTTTACTCACAATCACCACACTAGTAAAGAAAAAATAAAACATATCTCTACTTTTATCAGTGTTTATACATTCTGCAAATGATTGTGGAATCAAATACATGATGTGTCTCTGTCCATTCCTATCTTACAAGACCCATGAAAGTTTAAGATAGAAGATGTTACCACTAAGCCTGTAGACATTAATCAACAATTAACACAGTTTATAGTTTAGCTAACTTTACATTTAAAGTAATAAATGTTATTTTTGTAATCCATTTATACTATAGGAGAAAAAACATTCAATTTTATATTATTGGTTTTTCAAAATTATGTTTTGTACATAGAAGAACATCTGTCCATCTCTGTGTGGGGCTGGGGAGAGACAGAGGGAGAGAGCGAGAAAGGCATTGAAAGACATTGAGAATCATTAAACCCATGCCTGTCTTGCAAGGTTTCTAGTGGTCAAGCCATTTGGATATGGATATATGATGTTATATCCATTGCTATGCCAGGCTAATTATTAGGTTTTTATTATAGACATATTATGAGACCTTAACTAAGTACCTAAGGTGGTGCCAAAAGAGTTTGTTTTTGAGGTTACTCATTCAGAAAAAGAGTACTACAGCCCCAACACTCTAAAAGTTGAGAAAAGAATTAACATTTAGAAGAAATCTGCAAATTGGCTCTGTTACTCTCACAGAATTACAGAAAAATACATAAAACAGTAGGATATAGTCAGAGTCAGACCCTAACCAGACATCTATGAGTGTTAAAAGGCTGAAAATCTGTAGCAGCAGATGTATTTATATATTTGTCCTGTATTTTATTTCACCACATATGGTTCCATATTACCACCGAACATGATTATAGGACTTCTGCTCATGTTGTTACAGTTAAGGCAGTAATGCCATTTATAAACATTTTTCCACCCAGGTGTTCCGATTATATTTAACTTTATGTATTTTTCTATAACTTTTATTTTGTCATAAAGTTAGGTCACTGGAGGAAGAAAATACCACAGTAGAAGATTTTCATTTTATTTCTTTTAATAGACGCTGCATCAAAACGTTTAGAAAATCATGTGTATTTCTATAGTCTAGTCTATCAGTTTTATTGAAAGGTTTTCAGAACAGTCAAAACCTTACCTACATACACAGAGTTAGCCATGTCCCCTAGGGCTTTTGACTCCTAAAAAACCCATTTCCACCTTACCCTTGGCCTCCATCTCTAACTTTGAGAGAGTAGGAAGTTGTGAAAATACATGAATTAAGAGTCACCAGCCAATGAGTTGGCTTCAATAAGTGGCATTTGTCATATTCACAGACTGAAAAGCCTTTTTGCTGAAAGAGAACAGGTAGTGAGGGGTTGAAAATTGATATAATTAATTTTTTTAGCCCTGTACAATGAACATCATTGTACCCAAAAAGGCATTGGACTTTTGAAAGTGGTCGACCTTGTTTGATAGATTTTAGTTGAAAAACTTATTTGAAGAAGCTTTTTTAACCATACTATTTTAACATGAAATCATCATACTGTGTCCCCTAGCTATAGATTAGAACTATTGAAGGGATCAACTTTGGAAATGAACTCATTATAAACCTACTTTTCCATCAATAAATTATCAGGTTGCTGCAGACCTGGACAGATCAAAACAGTGTATCTGGCCCCTTTCTTCATCCTCATAGTGAAGTAAAGGAACGAAAAGCTTTGTAGACCTTGTCATGCATGATTTATATTAGCCATTCTAATAAAATTATTTCATCTTATTGAAGAAAAAGGTTGACTTATACATCTGATATTCTAAGATAAGCTGGTGAGGATTGCTACAATTTCAGTAAGCAGTTCATACCTTCATTCACAGACTGCTTCTACTCTTATCCTGTCCTCTAAGAACATATTCTGAGAAATCCTACTTGAAACTGCTGAAATTCTTTTAAATTTTTCTACAGAGACATTTTTAATTACCTCTAATAAATAATGTAGAGCTATAAGGGATCCTAGTTATTATTCTGGTTCAAAAACTGCATTTTACAAATGAGGAACCAATTATAACACCATTTTGTAAAATATCTCCAGTGCCTCAAGATTTTAGGTCAATAAATGGCAGACTAGAACTAGCTGCTCCTGTAACTTTATTACTTCACATAGGTTATATTTGCCTTGGTTTCTCTACTAGAAATATAGCTTTTCTATATGATTATTTTTATTTATGGTATATGAGCCAGTTATAATATTAAGTTCACCATAATTAATAATGGAAGATAATTGGTTATAATTGCCACAGTTTGTTTAAATGTATCTATTGGATGTATTTCTTTAGTATTATTTCCTATACTCTTAGTCTTGAACATATTTTATTATCAATAAACTGATTGTTACACGAAGGTATATAATTTTATATTAAGATTTTATATTTTGATAAGTCCTTAAAACCAGAAGACATACAACATACACATAATTGCATATGATTAATATTGTAAGGTAAAACCTGATACATAAGAATAAACAAACAAAAATAATGGTCATGGATTATTCAGACACAATTATTTTATATGTTAAGCAAAGAATAAAGAATATAGATCCTCTGTAATATAGTTGTAAAAGTTGAATAGATACAGTGAACCTCACGTACCTCATTTTTATAACAACATATCCAATTTATATAAAACTGATTATATATTTGACTAAAATAAAACTTCAAGTAATCTTAAAAGTAATATTTATATCAGTAAATTCTCTAACAGCAAAGCAATACAGCTCTAGATTACTAACAAAATGTTAATTTTAAAAGGACACTTGGAAATTTAGTTATGTGCTCCTAAATTACTCTTGAATTAAAAGGGGCAATGTGAAATTGCTGATTATTCCAAAAACAAAATGAAATAAAAATATTGTATCCAAGGGATTTTAAAAAGGTACTTCTTAAGTTTAAAAACTTAAACTTAAGTGAGCTAAGAGTTCAAATGGAAAGGCTTATATAATTTAATGAGTTTTTATTATAAAAATAACCATAGGAAAAATAACTATTCTGCCACAATTATGCCGTGATAAGATATTAAATATATTATATTATTAACATTTATGTAAGTTATAAAGCATAATAAATACAAGTAGAATGAGTGTAACAATATCTTGAATTTTGTATAACTCATTCCTTAAACTTTAAAAATTGATACACATTAAACATACATATATTAATATGTACAAATATATACCTGTATATATTAAAAATAATTATATATTATATAAAATATTAGAAATAATATATGCGGGTATATATGCTTAAACAATATATTGTTCAATTTTTTCCTGTTTGTGAGATTTTTAAAAGTGGTATTTTACTGTACATACTCTCCTAGGACTTTTTTTTTTACTTATAATTATGTTTCTGAACACATTGTGTGTAACTGTCAGTCATTTAATTTTACTTAAGCATAATATTCTATCTTAATAATATACAGTTCTTGATAATAGATATTTAGACTTTCTAGATTTTTATGTAGTCTCCTAAGTATTTTTATACCTGTTTTTAGTTAAACATACATTTAACTTATAATATCTTTGTCCAAATAATTATATATATTTCTTTAGTAGGACAAACTTTATATCTTTTTTTTTCAAACTTTATACCTTAAACTCCTCACATTATGCATTAAAAGATTCTCAGCATAACTTCTGACTATTGAAATTTTAGCTTAACATCAGGTTGATGTACTTCTTTTGTTTTTAACTCATTTATGAATTTTATCACCTGGTTATCTTTAAGATTAAAGTACAATTTAAAGTGGATTATTTCGCATTTTCCATTCCATCAATTATATAATGTACATTGTACTCAGTTTAATTATGAGCACTAGGAAATTATACAGCTTATTCTACAAGTTAGTCAGTAGTTTTGTGTATACAGAAGCCATCACAACCCATGATATCAGTCAACTCAAACATGTTTAACTTTAAATTTTGTTATATATATTTATATGGTGGTCCTGCCACAGATACTTTTGGAAATAAGATATACTGTAAGTAAATAAATATATTAAAATATATATTCAATTCTACTTAATAAAGCCACTTACAGGTTATATTTCTGCATGAATCATATCTACCTATTTAAAAAATTCCAGCTTTTTTGTTTATTAGTTTAATTAGCTTATTAGATTTTAAATTAAAGATTGTTAGCAACTATCAGTGGCTACATTCCTGGATCATGTCCATAGCTATAAATGTTGCTTTAATTTACCTAAAATGTTGAAAGAACACAAATCCCCAGAATGAAGCAGAATACACAGATGGATGTAGGGATCTGAGAAGAGAGGAAATGGAGGTTCTCCTTATACCTGGAACCCTGGAAGTTAGAAAACTGCCATCATGTTGCAGAAGGGGTAGTGGTTTAGTGAGAGGTAGCTGCATGGAGTGTCTAAGGACATAGACCTGAGGGAAGTTCAGAGCATCTCATTAGAGCCCTCTGGTTGAGCTCGAGTTGTGATAGTGAAGGGTGGCATGAACCATACAACTAAGGACCATTCGCCTTTCCCTGATGCTTACAAGGTCCTCAATGCATATGCAATCATGGGGAGAAAGAATAAAAGAGCTACACTTAGATTTGGGTTATGTTTTAGCCATCCAGCAAAGTTGGGATTTAGGAAATAAATTTATTCAGTTGTAAGAAAATTAAGTTACACTTGTGAAAACCTGAGTTAATAGCCTTTGGAATTTGTCACAGCAAATAATAAGTTAGTTCTTAAAAGAATTACAGCTTGAACATATTGTCCTTGACAAGGGTTTGCTAAAACCCCTTCACTACTTTGCTTCATTTAAATAGGAACTCACTTTATGTTCTTAGAAAAAACCCTTAGAAAAGTGTCAAATAAAGAGCCCTTCAAAAGCAGATATACTTGTGCTTAACTAAACCCACACAGTCATAAGCGAATACTGAGAAAGTCATTTAAAAATATTCTGAACTGCTTAGCATGTAATTCTTTAATTCTTATTGACATTTCAAATTGTTAAGCTTAGACTTTCCCAAAGTTAAAGTAATCAATCTTTGTTTCTCCTGTTTATAACTATGTACACATTTGCACCAACTAATAACCTTTGTTTTGGAATAAAAGATCACAGATTCATTTAACTTTGCTTAAGTTCTGTTTGTTTTCAATTAAGAAGGGAAAATCCTTTCAAGCATGATAGATTATTTATATTTGTTTTGCTTTATTTATAGGACCAAATAAAGCTTTTGTATTTATGGTCATTAATGTTATTGAAAAGAAATTGTATTAAATGAATAAGTTGTAGTAAAAATGAAAATAATTTAAGAGGTAAAAAATTAATTTAGAGGATATATTTATCCTTTAATTATAATCTCAAATTGGTAATGATGAAAGTGTGAAATTAAAAAAAATTCAGAGAAAATCAATTAGTTTTCATTTAATTCATATATTAAGTATCGTATAAATTATCAAATTCAAGGCACACACACACAAAAACTATTAGTATCTGTATACCTACCAAGACTTTATTTTTCTGCTATATGCTGCTATTTGACATGTAACATTCTCAAAGCATGCATATGAAACCACAATGCTTTAAACATATGTATGGTAGACAGAATCATGTTCCTCCTCAAAGATGTTAGCATCCTAATTCCTGAAACCTGTGGATATGTTAATTTCCATGACAAAAGAGACTTTGCAGTTGTGATTAAGTTTAAGGATTTTGAGATGGAAAGATTATTCTGGATTATCTAGGTTGGTCCACTCTAATCACGAGTCTTTAAACACAGAGAATCTTTTCTGGATGTAGTCTAAAAGGGATGTGAACACAGAGAGAAAAGTCAAGGACAGATTCAACTTTGTTGGCTTTAAGGATGGAGGGAGGGGCAGGGTATGCTGGCAGCCTCTAAAAATTGAAAAAGGTTATGAAATGGATTCTTCCTTAGAGTTTACCAGCACCTTAACTTAACACAGCGAGATCTTTATCAGACTTCTGACCTCCAGAACTGTAACATAATAAATTTGCGTTGTTTTAAGTCACTACATTTGTAATAATTTATTATAGCAGCAATAGAAAACTAATAAAATATACAATATTTCAGGTAGAAGTACTCACTTTGTTTTTTTCATTTAAAAAAATCAGAATGTTATGGGGTACAAATATTTTGGTTCCATGGATTGCTTTTGTACTGCTTGAGTCAAATTTTTAAGTGTGCCCATCACCCAGATAGTGTACATTGTACTTGTTAGGTATGATTTCACCCATCCTGTCTTCCCCACTCCTACCTGCATGATTTCCCTTGAGTTTTACTTCCATCTGTGCACATGAGTGCTAATAAATTAATTGCAATGTAATAGTGAGTACGTGTGGTGTTTGTTCTTTCATTCTTGTGATACTTTACTTAGGATAATGGTTTCTAGTTCCATCCAAATTGTTGCAAAAGGCATTAAATCATCCTTCTTCATGGCTGAGTAGTATTCCGTGATGTACATATACACATTTTGTTAATCCATTTAGGAATTGATGGACATTTGAGTTGATTCCTTATCTTTGCAATTGTGAATTGAGCTATAATAAACATTAGAGTACAGGTGTCTTTTTTGATAAAATGACTTATTTTCCTTTGGGTAAATACCTAGTAGTGGGATTCCTGGATCAAATGTTAGGTCTACTTTTAGTTCTTTGAGGAATCTCCGTACTATTTTCCATAGAGGTTGCACTGGTTTGCAGTCCACCAAACCATCAGTGTCTAAGTGTTCCTTTCTCTCCACATCCAACCTCAGCATCTGTTGTATTGGGACTTTTTGATAATAGCCATTCTCACTGGGGTTAAGTGATATCTCATTGTGGTTTTGATTTGCATCTCCCTAGTGATTAGTGACATTGAACATTTTTTTCATATGTTTATTGGCCATTAGTCTATCTTCTTTTGAAAAGCTTTGGTTCATGTATTTTTTCCACTTTTTAATGAAGTTATTTGATTTTTTTTTTCCTGCTGATTTGCTTGAGTTCTTTGTAGATCAGCCCTTTACTGGATGTATAGCATGTGAATATTTTCTCCCGTTCTGTGAGTTGTCTGTTTGCTCTATTGATTGTTTCCTCAGCTATGCAGAAGCTTTTTAATTTAATCAAGTCCCATTTATTTATTTTTGTCGTTGCTGTGATTGCCCTTAGGGTCGTCTTCATAAATTCTTTGCTTAGGCTGATAGAAGAGTTTTTCCAGCATTTTCTTCCAGAATTCTTATTGTTTCATGTCTTAGACTTAAGTCTGTTATCCATCTTGAACTAATTTTTGTGAGTGGTGAGAGATATGAATCCTGTTTCAATCTGCTACATGTGGCCATCCAGTTTTCCCAGCACCATTTATTAAATAGGGATTCATTTCCCCAGGGTATATTGCTGTCTACTTTGTCAAAAATCAGATAGGAATATGTGGATGGTTTTATATCTGGGTTCTCTGTTCTGTGCCATTGGTCTATGTCTCTATTTTTGTGCCAGTACCATGCTGTTTGGTTACTAGAGCCTTGTAGTATAGCTTAAAATCTGGTAAAGTGATACCTCCAGATTTGTTTCTTTTTTCTAACGGTTTCTTTGACTATTCAGGCTCTTTTCCAACCTCCCTCCAGGCTGGGAGATTGTTAGGTAGCTTCCCGACTGAGGAGGTCTGCCTGTTTCCCTGGGGAACAGGGTGGTTCATGGTTTAGACATTGGAGATTTGGTCATTCCTGCAAGCCTAGGCTCTGGGCAGATGGAGTATTGGTGTTGCAAGCACCATGTGAACATAGTAGAAGATGATTGGGCCTCAGGGATGTAAGATTAGTGACTACTGGCCCACAGGGCAGGACACACTCCAGCTCTGGGTCTGATTTCAATATGGGACTGTGCATTAGTAACTTAGGTTGTGGGTATGGGTGTGCAAATTGGGCTCCTCTTTTGGGGTAATACAGCAATGTGAACTCCTGGAAACTGTCAAAACTGGATTCAGGGACTCTCCCATAGCAATGACTGCCAGTGTCTGTGGTGGTGATGATGGTGACCACTTAGGATCTCAAGAAGACCTCCTCATTTACTCTAATCAAAATATAGTTATTTATTTGTTGTTTTGGTCCCTTTCTGAAGGAGGAAAGAGTGCCAGGTAACCATAATTGCCCAACTTTCTGATATCACTATCAAAAATATTTTTTTTAATCAGGAAAAACTACACAATTTATTTTAAAATTTCAAAATGGAAAAATATTTTATTTTCATTTCAAATATCTCATTTGCTTTTTCACTTCTTTCTTAATCCTATTAACACCTTCTCATTTATTGTTGGGAAATGGAAGTTACAGATGAGAGAGGTTAAATCAAAGTTGGCAGTTCAACTTAGAAATGTGCTACTGAGGTGATCATCCATGTTATGTATGTCCATATCTTCTTCCTCTAGAAATACATAATTAATGATTTCATTAATGTGACAAAAATTACTAGCTTCATAAAATGAATTCCATAAGATTAAAGCCATTACATCTCTTTTTACATTTGCAATAATACATTAAATCTAACTTCTTATCCGTATCATGAATTAAATACAAAAAAGTAGAACAACCATTTTCTGAAACTGTCATGGATAATTTTAAACTTAACAGTAATGGTTTTATTGCCAATGTATTCATTAAAGCTTTTTTGAAAAGAGATCATTGTACTTTGGGAACATTCTCCTTAGCCTCAAAATGAATGGTGAAATCTCAGTGTGTCTGTCTGTCTCTTGGTAATTAAATCTATAATGTAAAACACAACTTAAGGTTAGAAGAAATGAATATGAAACAAAGTAAGGCAAAATTATATTGGTTGGTCATATTGATCTGATTTTAGCATTGCCCTATATATTCATGTGCTTTAGACAAATGAGTGAATTTAAATTTTCTCATTAACAATTAAGACTTTGAGTTAAATATTAAAATTCTTAGGGCAAGAGTGCATTAGTTATCTTTTTATTCTTCTTGAGCTATATCCTTCCCCTATACTTTATTAGGAGATCAGAAAATAAGCTTTCAAATCCCCTAACAACTTTGCCATGATGTGCCAAACCATCTCTTTAAAGTTTATATCTTCTCATTGACAGAAATATATTTCAATGTGTATCCATATAATTCTCTCTTTTAAATTGAAATTGTATATTTCATTTTTAATTACATGCTCATTTTTACATAAAATTCATTTTGTGTCTTAGAATAAAATAAAATTAAGAGCATTTGTGGTTAAGCATACAAAATATGGTATAATAATTTATTTTATCCTTTCTTAAAACTCAGTACTTGAAAAGCATGTATTTAATAAATGACACTAACGGATTAATAATAGATACTATTCCATGTTATATTGAGTAATAGACAAGACTAAAGAAATGCATATACTGGCAACAATACTTCTTAAGGGAGGTAAAAATTACTCTGTGCTAATTCTGCCCTATATTTTTGTGAACAAGATTAACAAAAACTTACCAACACTGAATCCTACAGTAAATTACATATGGAATGTATGTATATTTATGAAACTAACAAGAAGTCTCCCAAATTATGTGAATAAATAAAATGCCAGTTTTACCTGAATGTTTTTACAGTATAGAAGTGTGAAATTCTGATTTTCAGTTTGGTCAGCCTTTATAAAATAATTGTGAAACTTATAAAATAATGATCTCAGTTCTTTATTTTTTGTCTGTTGCATTCAATTTATAATTTTGGCAGAGAATTCTTGATTTGCACCTCTTTGATCTTGAACATTGTTTCTTTTGAGTTAAATAAACTATTCCACATATTTCTAATAATTTTCTTTTTGCTTAACTACTTGGCTAGTATTTCAAGTTTTGTTTGCCTGAAAGGAAAAATCCACAACTGATATACCTACATGCTCCTTCTTACGCAGTCTGATTAGGAACACACATGAACACAACTCTAAAGCCTATACCACCAACACTCACGTCTTATTTTATAAAAGAGCCATAGAAGTACTTTATTGGATGTGAAACCTAGAAATGCAACAGATTCTGTAAGGTTTCTGTTTTGGGTATTTGGTGATTGCCACTCAGCTTCAACCTCAACAAACTATGCTCTGCTTTGTGATATTTGGGTTAGGGCTCTAGGAAGCACATTTCTCTTTTCCATTTGGATCTCTATCAGTCTTGGTCAACAGAGCATTAGAAAGAAAATACTAGACTGAAGGAAGAAAAAGGGTCTTGCTCCTATTTGCTCTCGGTGGTTTGCCTACGTACATTCTCTTCCTGTGGATGCTACCTTACCTTCTGCACAGCAAAAGGGGACAGTTGTTTCTTCCTGGAGAAGTAGCTGAATCCAAGTTTTCATTTTTCCAACACTCACAGTCTCTTTATGACCCCCATCATCTTCTGAGATGCCAAAACCATCTGGCCAATACACCCTCCGCACCCCAGCAAGTGGTCTGGATTCTAGCCCCACGATGACCCTGCTCTGAGATCTGAGGCACACCAGGAACAGCCATGCAGGACTGCTTCAGCAAAGAGTTAAGTTTCAGATCTGTGGGTCTTCCTTACTTTTTTCCAGTTTTAATGATTCCATTCTCCTCTATATATTCTTCTAGTCCTAGCTATGGTATATACTTCCCTCAGTTGATATCTCTCTGATACTTAGTGTTCTCTTATCGACTTTTCAGTTATTTAGTTCATAACTTTATGCCTTATTAGCAGTTTCGGATTTAAAATTTTCTCTGTTCAATGAGTGGAGTGTTTTTGTCTCTTGATTGGACCATTAATTATATAGAAATTGATGTCAGAATTAGTTCCAGAAAATAGACTTACAAAGATGAAATTTTGATGTTAATTTTGTTGTGCTCTTGAGTTTGAATGCAGTGATAATCTGTTAAGCAAGGGAAAAATAGGATGCTGGTAGTCCATGCCATTCATTGGCATCATTATTAATCATATCACCTTGATTCCAAAAATGGGTATAGTGAAGTAACTTTTTTGAGACCCAAGTCGCTGCTGCTTGGGTCACATTACAGTTAAAAGTGCAGTGTGTAATGGATTCTTCTGAGTACACTAGACTGCCCATAGAAAAAGGGGGGAAGCTCATGTCTTTAAATTCTCACCTCTAGTGAGAGTCAAATAATAAGAAAATGTCTATGGTGGCCATTAAAAATATTTATTTATTATAACTGCAAGGTTAATACTGCTGAAAATCAAAACACAGAATTAAAATTGTGTAGGTTACACAATTGCCATTAAGTTTCATTCATAACCTCACCGAGTCTCTCATGTGAGAAGATTGAAGCATGGATTGGTAAGGCGTGGGGGTCTGAAACTAAGCTTGGGGATATCTGGTTGGATTCAGATGAAGCTAACAATCATGTAATCTTGTAACCATGAGTCACTCTGGGCTGCCTTACCAGTGGGAGAGATTTGTCGTCCTGTGTCTGAGGAGACTAGTCCTCTTTGCTTGAAATTATTCCAGCTGAAAAAGTTGAATTGAAAGAAGATGCCCATTATCTTCAAGACACATCTCATAGCCTTTTATTTCCACTAGACTATTAACTAGAGTGAGATCTCTCCATAGTCTAGGAGAGTAAGTGCAGAATATGTCCTGTGAGGAAATCATTTATATATAAAAACAATTATAAGATTTTGCTAATTTATATAAAAAAAGCCTGGAAAATTTGCATGGGAATGGATTGTATAAGGGTATTAAACCAGGAAGAATGAAATATAACAAATACCAAAATCTGTTCATCTGTCTACATTTATCAGAGATTTTAGATTCAATGTGTCAGCTAATATTTTACAATTTATTTGGTTGGTTGAAACAGACTCATAATCAACTATGGCCTAAGTTAATGAAGTTGAAATGCCTGAACTTCCCTGACATAAAGTAGAGAAAAGAATCAAGAAGCCTCTGGACATAAACAATTTGGAATAGATTTGCCATATGTGACCTACACACTCTTCCCATTAAATATTCCTGGAGGTCCCAGAGGACATATTCATAAGACATTGAGAGCTACATTAGTGAGGATAGTGGGAGCCTCCTTGAAGAGCTCTGTGTGACTCTTCTTTGTAGGCCACTTATAGTGAAGGAGATGCCATCGAGTTTGGCTTTCTGATTGATGAGATCCTAGAGTGGCAAAGACCATGTGGCAAAACTACTGTCTCTGTCAGAGTTCAGTGCCAAGAGACAACCACACCAGTAATTTGATCAGGTGAATAAGTGTAAGGAATTATTAACTACCAAGGGGTAGAGATAATGCTAAGGAATACAGAAATGGCAGACACAGGAAGCTAACAAGCAGAGTGAAACTTGCTAGGTTTCGACATACGAGATGCTACTGAGACACGCTGGAAAGCTGCTGGCAGTGGTGTCCCTGAGTCCAGTGGGAAGATAGCTGGAATCCTAGAAGAACTTACTGGGAAACTACCCACGTGGGCAAAGATGCAATATTGGTACCACTAGGTAAAGGCAAACTGCTTCAGGTAGTACTTTTAAATTGTTATGGAGAAAAATACATTAGCTAAGTCAATAGCTCAATCAATACCAGGGACTGTGTTGCTTTGTTCCAATAAAGATACAACATATGGAATAGCAACTGCAATTGGAATCATAACCTGATTATGTTTGCAATTATCCACAGTCATTATCTAAGATCCATCTGACTTACGTATAGGCCAAACTGGTGAGTATAATGGCTATGTGATACTACTTTCTTGGTAGGATGAATAAGTTCTAGGTGCTTCCATTAAGCCTTTGTCTCACAAGTTGGGAAATCAATGTGGATCATTCTCTGTTGTGGTAACTTAAGTATGAACTTTATTCTTCAGGTCTAGAGATATTTTTTCTGTTACATAGTGTTAGGCAGGGATCAAATCTGCAGGTGGTAGTTACAGGCCAGGAGGATGGTTTTTAAGGGCACAGAAGCTGAGGACCAATCAGGGAAGGGACTGCAGGAAAATACAGAACACCGGCAATCATGTATTTCAATCATCTGTTAACATCCCACACCCCCGCAAGCCCTCCCCCGACCAAGCCAATAAAAGGAAACCACCTGGGAGTCCTTACCCCCTTTCTCCACTCGTGGAGACTGACTCATTCCTCTCTCTCTCGAATGTATTTTCATTTTGTATAGCTTTCTTCTTTCTTCCTTCTTTTCTACAATGAAAGCTGTCTGTGTGGAATTGCTTCCTGTCTGCGTTCACTTCGTCTCACTGGCCTGCTTGTGATTCTTCCAAGCAAGGGACCAAAGAACCAGGACAACAGTCTGCCAAGACCTGACAATAGAGTGAGCAACAGTTTAGCAGGATGGCCATCTATTACATTTCTAGGGACATTAAGATCAAGTAGTCACAACCAAATATCCCTGTACACCAAGGCATTCTCATCACCAGTACATCCCTGCTTCTTTTTTGGTAATACTCCCATCTTGCCTTTGGCAGTTATGTGCTGCAACTTTGCTTCTGCTATTCTGGGATTTCATCATCCCCATTAACATCAGAAAACACACCTGAATTATGGTATTCCCTACAGTCATATCTGGCCTATAGAGGAGAGAAACCACAGATCATTTCAAGAATGCAGGAATCCCCCAATAATATACTTTTCAATACCTTAAGGTAGATAGTGCGTTTGGATGTTCTTGGGGGATGTTATTTGCAAGTAGATGTGCAATTTGCATACAACAAATCCACTTCAACAGTCTGATCTCTTGAAGTGTTTGATTACTTTTGTACATCATGCTAGCTCTAACATCTCAACCTCATAAAACATTGGCTTCCATTGAGTTCAACCTTCAGTCATTTGAACCAAGTGAACTGTTAAAGCACTTTCAATTGTACAAGCTAACACATTCAATCAGCATTAACTTCTAGTAAGTCTACCCAAATTAATATGTTTGTCTTGATCTAGTATAATATTAATATATCCCTACCTCCTTGCACTAATGGTCTCAGAATCTACTTTCACATATATTCCCAACATTTCTGCTGATAACATACATCTTGTAATCCTTTTGGTGTTAAAGGAATATAATTATAAATGTATATACATATGTAATTTACATATATACATACACACAAACATGTATTTTTTATATAGAGTAATTATTTGATGTATAATCTATTTTCTTCTGGGTTATAGCGTATACTTGATCCCTAAAAGTAGGCTGAGAGGGGTAGTTGTGGTAATTTCTAATGGGAAAGGGCTTGCCCCTCCAAGGCTTCTGCCTTAGGTTATGATATTACAAGGGCTTCAGGAAAAGGTAAACGAGATCTTCAGGCACAAGAGGCCAAGTTATTTGTACTAGCAGTGGAAGCTCAGAGTGACTTCAGGTTTCAAGTTTAGTTTCATTTGGATCAAACAGAGGTGACTATTTAAAGTTTTAGAGTTCCATTCTATCCCATTTATTGCTCTAACTTTCACATAAGAAACATGGTGAGACTCTGACTTCAACCCACTCAATTTAATTTTGCATTTCATCTTCTGCAACATCAGCCCTGTGGCTCCGAAAAATAGAGTTTCTTTTAAGGCTGTCACAGAAACTTCCTGGTTCTCAGATCACAACTTCAGCTGAGAGTTAAATTACCTGAGCTTGTCATTTTTCTATTTGTAAATGTCCAGTGCACTCAGGGCATTCCATCCACACCACAGGTTTGTTGTCACCTTACTGCTATGACAATCAATGGCAACAGTTACTTTGGTTCCTGAAGCAGTTGCTTCAGTAGGCAATTAGTGAAAATCAATCATAGGTGTAGATTAATTGTGATACCCGTGCATGCCATGGATTATTATCTTCCTATCTCCCATTTTAAAAAGCTCAGTATTGCACTCAAGACCAGTGACACAACCAAATCTATCTTTACATGTTGTCTTTGCATTTCCTGAGACCATTCCTGGTACCGGTTCTTTATTAGTCAAGGTCCAGTCAGTAGAAAGAAATTACACAGTAATCTGAATGGGAAAATTCTAATACAAAAATATAGTAACTGTTAACTCCAAGTAGGGCTTAACTCCTAAGGAGCTAAGAGACTTCAAAGAATGCAGAAATAGCAGCTATAGAGAGTAGCTACTACCTCAAAGTCTGAGGCAGAGTAACAAAGGAAGAAACAAGTTTGGAAAAGGGTCTCTATAATTGAGATTCAGATCTCATTGAAGAAAGTGTCATTGTGATGCACTGAATAGTGGGTAAGTTTCATGGGAAGTTCAATAAGTACAGGGTGAGGCTGGCAAGCAGTAAAACACCTGAAGAGATACAGAGAAAACTTACCAGGAAACCTGACCACTGGAATTTTTTTGACTCACTGGAAAGCTGGCAAAGAGATCCTGCCAAAAACCACAGGGAATTCTCTTCTTATTGTACCAAGAAAACTCAGTGGGAAGCCATTGGGAATATTGGCAGAACTCACTGGGAAATCACTTTCATGGTTGCCGTGGAAACTTGTTCAGAAGTGAGCACATAGATGTTGCATGTACCAGTGGCTGCCATGTGTTACAGGAGCAAGCAGGAGGGAGCCCACTGCAACCAGGAAGAAAAGGCCCTTCCTCCTGTGAAGTCTCTCTTCCACTTGCTACTAATTATGCTCATGAGTTTAACATTGTACTAACTAACAAGAAAGAATTGTTTATAGGTTCCAGCTCCAATATAAAAACTCAGGGAAAAGATGAATGAATAGGTTATCTGAAAGGTAATTAATTAATTACAGGAAATTCATCAAATAAGAACCTCAATCAGCTGAGATCGAGCTTTAGGCAAAAGAAACCTGAGATGAACAATGGAAGAGTAAATTATAAATATCAACTGTGGCCTCATTTGCAGTTACAGAAACGAGGACTGTAATAGCTGTAGACAATTTCTTTATTTGCTTGGGATATGTGTATGTGTGTGTGTGTGTGTGTGTGTGTATGCATATTGTGAAAATTATTTTTCATTCTCCTTCTTTTTCCACCTTCTCCCTTAATATTTTATTGAGCATTAACAATAAAATTTAGTCTATAGTTAATAGGATATTCAAATTGGACTGGGACTAAATTTGTAGGGTAATTAAGATAATCTACAAGGGAATAGTATGACTATTTTCTAGAGATGGATCTTGTAAGTGTTGGCAGTTTGTAACCCTAATTTTAAGGAGGGAATGAGAATATCTTTGTTTGCAAGAAGATTAGTTGCATTTTGCTAGATGGAAACAAGAGTTGTTTTTGGTGCTTTATGGAAGTTGAAATATGTGCAAAAGGCAGTGTAAGAATGACGAGTAGTCAAAAGAGTAGACTGTTACTTCACTATCATCTCTCAGCTCCAAACCCATCCTATAGTCTTTGTCTTGTCATACATATTTATGTTTCACCAGCAGTCTCTAAAGACTCTGCTGAAGCTGGAGGAAGAGGAAGGCATTTATTCCTTTCTGTTTGCCTCCTTTGGGCTTCCTGTTTCTTCTTCACCCTGCAGAGGTAGCGCCTTTCCAGAGATGCAGCTGAGTTAAGTTTGCAGATTTCTAAAATTTGTAGAAAGTCTCATCATGCCCCTCTCAAAGACACTAGCACCAGGGGGCTGACATCTCTCTTCAAATTGCTGTGTTTCTTCTCTGGAGCCCCTCCTCCGGGCTTCTTAGGTTTATAATCCTATTCTTTTCCTTTGTTTTCCTAGATTGTTGCAGACATAGCCTAAGGTGACTCCAGTAAGTCAGGGTTTTCTAAAATCCACTGTCCTTGAGTACAGTCGGAAACTGTGACTTGCATTTAACCAAAAGAATGTGGCAATGGTGAAGGCGGATGCAATTCAGGTCCCAAATCAGTTCATTTTGCATTCATCGAAAGGAAAATTATCCTGGCCAGGCTTGACTTAATCAGGTGAGAGTGCTTAAAAGATGGACCTGAGCTCTCAGGTGAGGACAGAGACATGATCTTCTATTGGCCTTGAAGAAGCAAACAACCATGCTGTAAATTGTGTATGGAGAGGGCCCCCTCAGTCCGTCAGCTGCAAGAAATGGAATTGTGTCAAAAACCTGAATGGGTTTGAAAGAGTTCAGATGAGAAAGCCATCTGATTGACACCTTGATTGCAGCTTTGTTAGACCCTGAGCAGAGGACCCAGTTAGGGCATGTCTGACTCTTGACTCACAGAAGCTGGGAGATAATAAATGTGTGTTGTTTCAAACCACTAAATCTGTGATAATTTGTCACACAGCAGTGGAAAGCAAATACATATTCCTAGGTTTGGCAGCTGCATTCATGGTTAGAACATTCATCAGTTGCTACCTCTGTGATATTTTAATCTGCTCTTCTTACTTTTTCTGTTGCCTTATTAACAACTTAATACCTAGTTAACTATTCCCTATATGAGATTTTCCCTTTCAATTACTGGCATTATTTCTGTCTCCTGACTGATAACAGTTGATTTAAATTTATAGAAATAGGATTTCTTCCTAATTGCAGGACAATTTCCATAAATGCCCATACTATAAATGTATATAACATCTACTGACTAATACAAAATATTGTGCACTTGAGAATATAATTATTTTTGTAGAAATACAGTAAATATAAATTTATATTTTATGTGCTATAGTCATATTTATATATGCACATTTGTATATATAGATTCCCTGTCTATAAAGAGTCTGGGAAGCATACTCAAAGCTCAGTGTCTAGAAGAAATAATTAGGTACAAAGTAATGTAGCATAATTCTTTTAGAAATGTCTTAGCAATATGTTACTGTGTTAATATGTCAAAATAAATTATGAATTCACATATGATAAATATTAATGCAAATGAATTCACTTTAATTATTCTTAATCAAATGATTTTATAATAAGAACTTCCCATGTCGATGCACTTTGGCCCAGATTCAGAACTAAGTTAAATATCAGCAAAGCGAACAAAAGAAGGAAACATTGAAATATAGTTTGACTGTATTTTCTAAAATAAGTATAATTCTGCATGATTTTAGAAATATTTTTCCACAAATGCTATATTGCATTCTCTATGTTGTGTTCTCTACGCATAACACAAGTAGAAATGAAACTCAATTAAAGCAGCCTTCTGTCTGGAGTGCCACAAATGTGTTTTTCTTCCACTTCTGGCCACTAATAGCTTATTATTTTTAGAAGTCATGTTAGGTTGCCCCTACTCTATTATCTATCTGTAATAAAATCTCAACTTACTCTTCAAATTTGGATTTTACAAAGATGACAAAAGTAATTAATGGAGGGAGATTTAGTCACTATGGAATGAGGAATGTATTACGTAGGAGAATCTTCAGATGCAACCACGGCTCTCTGCTTGACCTTTCTCCAACTTAATTGCTCTTTTCATGATCAGCATCATTTGTATTCTGTCTCTGTGTTTGCTCTCAGGCTGCTGTATATGTGCTGTAGAAGTATGAGCTCTTTTATTTAATAATATCAACTAGTTACTGCTCCAATTTGAAATAGAACATTTATTATAAAAGTAATTACTAGGAGATGTGAATGACACTCTTAAAACATCTTTTCCAACCCAGATGATTAATGTAGTCTATCTCTCTCACCAGTGATTGGTTTAGAAAGGCACCTAAAAGCCACTTATGGTCAATTAGATGAAGAAAATAATTCTGCTTGGAGTTTTCTAGAAAAAGTTTCTTTTTTCCTAATCCAGACATAAAAAGAGATAGTAGTTGTTATGCTGAATGTGAAGCCTGAAATTGCCAGTTACATTGTTACCAGTCTAAGAAGGAAGCCGAAACCAAGGACAGGACAGCAAAGATATGCAACTATAACAAAAACTTAGGCGCCTGATGTGGAGGAGTCTGGGAAAATGTCCTATGGAGGTCAGTATGGAATTCATCTAATTAATTATCTCTACTGACCTGTATCCAAGAAGGGCATTCTTATGAAATTAAATGCTGCAAACTATGCAGAATTTAGTGATGTCTCATTCCCTTAACTCTTCTCTAGATTTTAAAGTGTTAGGGAGAAGGAATCCTTTTAGTGACAGTTTCCTCTTGTAAGGGAGATTGTGCACAATTTGGTTGTTTATCTTTAATTTCCGTTATATCCTACCCTCCGTTTCTCCTCCACTTCACCTGTACTGTACATTAACTACTTTTTAAAAACACATCAAGAGTTTAAAGTTATAAAAATAATACAATATTATAAAAGTATTATTCATAGGTGTTTTGCTCTGAAGACCTTAGTTCTTTCCTTCCCAGGATAAAATGAAAAACATGATTTACAAACTATAGCACAGGGGGCCACTACTTTTGCTGCTTTAAAAGTGGTTTAGTTTTTTATAGACTTTGTTTTTGCATTCTGTCTCTTTTCTTAATAGTGTAAAGGTGCTTTTATATGTATAAAGGCAACATAACATAGTGATCCAGATCATGGATTCTGGAGCTAGACTGTCCAGGTTTTCAAATTCTACAACTACTAAGTGCTTGATGTGTGACCTTGACAAGTTACTTACACTCTCTACTTCTTGGTTTCCTCATCTGTAAATTTTGTAAATTCAGATACAATCACTCCCACATCACAGGGTTAAGCAATAAATTTAGATAATTGCTTGGCTGTCGGGCTGTTACTGTTATAATGCACTTCTGTTGTCTTGGCTCCTATTCTATCTCATCTTCAAGCTTTTATTTAAAGGCAGGTTTCTTTAATTAATTGAGAGGACAGGACTCATAAATAAGTGTATGGTCCTTTCTTTTCATAAAGCAATTATTTGGGTTATTTTGTTTCTTTCAACTAATTTTGTATTCTTTACACGAAAATGTCTTTTTATAATTACTAGTTTTTCATGGAGTTATCTTAGTCTTGTCTAATTATTTTCATTAAAAAATTGAGGGGTCAAGATATGACTTGGAGGAACAAGCTTTATTTCTATTTTCATAAAACTTTTCTGAAAATGTTGTGATATCCACTGTACCCTCTGGGCTCGATCCTGTCTTCATTCACTGATGTGTTTTCTTCTCTTCAATTTGACCAAAAATTGGAAAGGCTAATGTGCAGTGGAATTTCTCCATATCGCTTAGTGCTTATTCTTTTCATTTCTCTTGCCTAGCATTTCTCCTGTTTGCTACCAAACAGCACATTTACATGGATTCTCATTTATGTGATCTGCTAATCTTCAGTATAAAGAAGGATTAAGGAACACTCAGATTGTTAATAATATTATATTGCATACTAAAATGTTTGTTAAGAGAATAGATGTTATATTGTATTCTTATCACAGAATAATAATAATAAAGAGGGCAGGAAGAAACTTTTCCAAGTGATGGATATGTTTATGGCATAGACTGTAGTAATGGTTGCATTGATGTATACTTATCTTCAAACTCATCAAGTTTTGTACATTAAATAGATACAGCTGTTTGTATGTAAATTGTACCTCAATAAGTTGTTAAAAACAAAACAAAAAATGTTTTTTTCCCTCATCTCCAACTATAGTTCCCTGGATTCTTAAAAATCTGAAAAGGCATTTTTATGATAGTATCAATATTTTTACTTATTTTATGATTAGTGATTCTATTAGAAATAAGTCCATTTAAGTGATTATTATAAATGATTTCTAAAAAACATGTATGCTTCTTTAGAGACCACTCATTCAGACTAATAAATGTTTTTATTCACATGTTATCCTTAAGTGTCATGCCTTCAAATTCAAAATAAGAGTAAGTATAAAACTTTAATAATTTAAAGTTTTGGGGTAATGCTCTTAAATATATGAGCCATGTAAATAAAGAACAAATTTTGCAAGACTTTTGGAAACTGCCAATACTTTTCACCTTTATTGAAGTTGGGAAAGAAACATAGTTTGTATTTTATGCTTTAAGAACTAATCTGGGTCCTTAGTTGACATGTGCCAGGAATTTTATAAACACAGCAACTTTAGAAATTAATTCTCATAAAAACCTGGATGCGTGTGTAAATTTTGAGCAGGCTGGAGTTAGCATTATTCTATCAGTACAGCTGTGCTACACAGTCCCAATTCAACACCAAACCCTGACATTCACACTTATTTCAGGAGGGTTTGCAAATTGTGTTAAATAGATGTGATGTTAAATCAACTTCTAATAATTCTAACATCCTTACATAAGAACATTATTCCTACAGTAATCTGGAAACCCAACCTACCTCTTACCAATTTATAGACCTAATATATAACAATTCAACATAATTTATCACTACTTACATATTCACAATTGCTTATAGGTAAATTTTTTTGCTTGGATTCTGCTAATGTGACCAAAGTTACATAATTTCTACTCTTTTTGTTTTTCCTAGAAGAGTGTGCCCTGACAATAAAGTCCTCTAAATAGCCAAAATTATGCTAGGGTAGTGCTGACTTCTTTTAGTTAAAACTCTTAAAGTATTTGTGAACGTTGTAAGTGTCTAATAACTTTTAACTTTCATTTGTTATTTTTTTCCCAGTATTGATGGAGCTATATCGCATTAAAAACCAATGATCCTTCTATGGAACCATTCATATCTCTTGAAAATCTTGAACCACCCTTAGAAAGTTCTTCTTACTAAGTGTCTTTTATTATGAAAGATTGGCCAAATCGAGATTCACTGAACCAAAAAATGATCAATTCATTTTTAGTCTGATTATTTGCCAGAATGCTTCCTTTAAGGCCCATTGTGTTTTTTATGATACACAAATATTAAGTTTATTTGAATTATCCCTACTTCATTATCATAATTATGTAAAAACACATTTAGTTATTTAATTAATAGTTAATAGTTAACTAGTTAGTAGTTAATAGTTAATAGTATTTAATAGTTAATAGTTATTTAATTTAATAGTTAATTTAGTTATTTCTTCAATTTGTTGCTATCGATATTATATATTGAGTAAGTTCTTTTTTTTTATATTTTACCATTAGTCAGGGAAAAAAATTACTGAACTCTGGCTATGTTATAGTCTGATACTTCTTTTCCCTCCTTTGATGCACTACTTTGGGGAATATCTTTTTATTTAGTTCTTTTCTTTCAAATCCCTGTTATCAGCTAGATAAAATTCAACATGATTGTTGAAATATTTATATTGCCCAATTCTCTATATATCTTGCATTTAAATCCTTCATTTTCCAAAGACTAACAAGTATGAATGTACATATGATGTTCTTCAGTTAGATAACATGTGGTCATCCCCCCATACAGTTTCCAACATTCTGGGATTTGAGTAAATATTAATTCCTCAACAAAGCAATGAAACATATGATCATCTATAGCTCAAGTTCCAAAAGCCCAAACTTACTGTAGTGTACCACTTCCATAAACTATCACACTCAAAATGAGATTATCTTCTATTGTTAATCTCGTAGTATGAGTTTAGAACAGAGTACAATGGTTAGTTTCGGTGAGAAACCTGAAACCAACTGCTACAATATAAAAGAACTTCAGGTTCTGACTTCTTACTCAATACTAACCAAGTATTCTCTGTAAGTCATTTGAAGTTTACATTAAAATATTAATAAAACTCAGAACCTAGGGGAAGCACTTCAGATTGTTTAAAGGCTTCCTGAACCTTCAGAATTGACTTACTTTCTTAAAACAAAGATAGATTTTCTTTAGAGGTTATGTGTTTTATCAGTCACATTTTTAAATAGTCACTAATTTTTTTTAGATTCTTTAAAAAATAGTTTTATCTTTCAGCCTCTCATTTGATCACTCTATGTAGTTTTCTTGGGTGACCATATCCACTTCTCTGGTTAGGCTGGTTCGTTTTGAAAGCCTTGAGAGAAGAATCTCTTCCATGCTTCTCTCCTAGTTTCTGGTATCCTCAGGTGTTCCTTGGCTTGCAGATGACACTTTCTCTGTGCCTTTACATGATCTCTCCTTTGTGTGTGTCTGTCCTCATGTCCAAATTCTCTTTTTTATAAGGACACTAGTCATATTGGATTAGGGCTCACACAAATAACCTTGTTGTAACTCAACTCTGTAAAGATTTTGTTTCCAAATATGGTCACATTATAAAGTACTGGGGGTTAGAAGTTCAACATATATTTTTGTGAGAACACAATTCAACCTATAACAACCTTTTTCTTCAGATTTTGGGGTACTGACCTTGTGACCTCAGTTCTCTGATGAGTCCAAAAATAGTCATTAATTTTTAGATGTCCAAGTTTTATTGTTGTAAGAAGGAGAGAGATCTAAGCTCCTTACATGTTAGAGCATCCCATGGCTTTTAGCATTTATATCCTGATAGTACCCTTCTATTTTAGATAGTTCTCTTGATCTTGGAATCATCTAACTGCTTATTGGATACCTAAACCTGACTTAAAGATTTCTAAAAATAATAACATATTTCAAACAAATCTTGTTACTTTCCTTCAACCCACACTCAATCTTTCTCATTAACTACTTTTCATAAAGAATAATTCAACTATTTTGTGTGTGTGTTCCAATAAAACTTTATTTACAAAATTGTGTGGTGGCCAGATTTGGCCTATTGACCATAGTTTGCTGACTCCTGTTTTAATCTATAGGTGCTCCCTTTCTCCTGTTTCTCCTGTATAGCTTATTTGTTAAAGAAAGTATATCATTTGCTTTATAGAATTTCCCGTAGTCTGGATTTTTTTTATTTCATAATATTACAGTGATACAAAAGTTTTGGTTACATGAATTGGTTTTTTACAGATTGAGTCAAAGTTGTAAGTGTGTCCATTACCCAGACAGTGTGCATTGCTCCCATTAGGTATGAATTCATCCATCCGCTTCTCCCCCCAACCTGCTTGATTTCTGTTGAATTTTACTACCATATGTGCACATGAGTGTTGATATATTAGTTACAATTTAATAATGAGTGTATGTGGTCTTTGTTTTTCTATTCTTGTGATACTTCACTTAAAAGGATGATGTCCAGTTCCATCCAACTTGTTACCAAAGGCACTAGTTCACCATTTTTTTAATGGCTGAGTAATACTCCATGGTATACATATACCACGTTTTATTAATTCACTGATGTATTCATGGGCATTTGGGTTTTTTCCAGAACTTTGTGATTGTGAATTGTACTGCTGTAAACATTTGGGTGCAGATATCTTTTTTATAAAATGTCATTTTTTTCCCCCTTTGGGAAAATACCTTGTAGTGGGAGTGCTAGATCAAATGGTAGGTCTCCTTGCAATTCTTTGTAGTATCTCCATACTACTTTCCATTGAGGTTGTACTAGTTTGCAATCCCACCAACATGCCAGCATCTGTTGTTTTGGGACTTTTTGCTAAAAGCATTCTCACTGGAATTAAGTGATATCTCATTGTGGTTTTGACTTACATTCCCCTTACCATTACAGACATTGAGCATTTTTTTTTCATGTGTTTATTGGCTATTTGTTTATGTTCTTTTGAAAAGCTTCTGTTCATGTCCTTTGCCCACAATTTAATGGTTGTTTGATTTTTTCTCACTGATTTTCCTGAGTTGTATAGAGATTCTAGTTATCAGACCTTTATAGATGCGTAGCATGTAAATATTTTCCCCCACTCTGTAGATTGTCTGTGTGCTCTATTGATTGTTTCCTTGGCTGTTCAGAAGCTTTTTAATTCAATCAGGTCCCATTCATTTTTTTTTTTATTGTTGTTGCTGTGATTATTTTGGGGATCTTGTTCATAAATTCTTTGCCTAGGCCGATATCTATAAGAGTTTCTCCAAACCTCCTCTTCTAAAATTCTTATAGTTTCATGCTGTAGGTTTAAGCCTGTTATTCATCTTGAATTAATTTTTGTGAGTGGTGACAGGTGTGGATCCTGCTTCAATCTTCTACATGTGGCTATCCAATTTTCCCAGAACCATTTATTGAACAGGGATTCTTTTCCCCTGATTCAACTATTAACGATGATTTCAAGACAGGAACATATAAAGCCCTTTACACCTTTTCCCATCTCTTACCCTTGAAGAGAACGGTTGCAAATGCAGAATAAGGCAATAGAGATGAATAAAGCAATAGGACTGAATGAAGCAAAAGAAATAGAATAGAACAATAAAAACTATATGACTGATTTAAAAAATAATGGACAATTATTTCTTGTACTTAGGATGCTTAGAAAGGATTGATAAGAAACAAACTGGTTAACTATTATTGGGACCATTTTATAATGGTCTAGTACTAGGGGCAGCATCTATGACTCTATGGCAAATCTGGCCCACTGCTTGTTTTTATAAATTGAAGTGTATTTTACTACAGCCACATTCACTCATATGTGTATTGTCTGTATCTACTGTCATGCTACAGCAGCATATTTGAGTAGTTGTGACATTAAACTATATGGCCTACAACACTTACAATCTGGCTCTTTACAGAAAAATATTTCCAACCCCTGATTTATTCTGTCATGTTGAATTGGTAGAAGTGTGTTTGTTAGTTTTATTTAGTTTTCTTTCAACCTAATAAGATATATCATTATTCAAAAGAAGAGGTGGGGAAGGATTTACAGAAACACATTTATAGTTTTGACAGAAAATTATAGTGATTATGAAGAAAAAATGTGAAGTAATGGAAAGAGAAGTGAGAGGAAGATGACATAGTAAGTAATGCGAACACTCAGATGATTAATGAAGTGGGCTGCGGCCCACGGGACAGAGAGAAATAGGAGACAGAAACTTTTTTCTTTTAGTCTTCACTAAAGGAAATAAAATGCACTGTGGCAATTTGTATATGTTTTTAAGAGAAAAGTGTTACTGTATAGCATGAAAAATATCATGAAAATATGCTTTATAAAATAAAAATGATGGGGGGGGTTAAAGATTGTTTTGGGGTATACTGATTGGTTACCTGATTCCCATTTTAAAGATATAGGTAAAGTAGATATAAATGTAGATGATATAGATAAATGGAAAGAAGGTATGTATAACTATAGTGACATAAGTTCAGTATAAATAATACTGATGTAAAATATATGTAGCATACAATTTACAAATAATAAAATATATAATCTTTATTATAAATTATACATAGCCAATTTATTTTATATAATACTTTCCTTGACTTTTGCTGAACTCTTATATTTATAGCTTAACTGTAGTTATAATTGACAAGTGTAGTTTTAAAATGCATATTGTTTGATGTTTTCTTTTACGTGAATAAGATGAAAGTAAGATGAGAAAGACATATGTCAGAGCTTTACTTCCTTGTTAATGACATGAACTATTCCTTGTCTGAATCTGATAATAATCCTTGAAATATGGAAAAATATTTCCTCATTTTTTGCACTATTCGTATTGTAACAGATACAGACAAGAGACACACTTTTAAGTTTAACCTGAAACATTAAACATTTCCTCGTTACTTCTAGACAATAAATAAAACAATGAATCAAGTCCTGATTTACAGGGCTTGTTGATTCTCATGAAAAAAAAATACTTCCATTAAAATTTCATCTACCAACATGATGCCAATGAGTACCCAGTTGGAAGAGGTGTGCGTCAGCACACCATTACATGCATTTTCACCATCGTGCTTTGAAAGATCTAATAGTGTCAATAGCATAGGTCATGGTAAAATGTAGTAAAAAATTAAAAAGTGATGAGCTTTAAGTATTTATTATCTTTGTTTTTCTCATATAACTTATTGTAAATTTATATAAATTAATTTTTAACAATGGGTGTATTTAGAAATTGTCTTGTAAAATTCCTGAAAATTTCAAAATCAGCTCTTATGAGGCAGGATAAGGGGGCTCCAGCATACTACTGGACAAAGATAGAGACATATTTAAACACTTATTTCTTGGATATTTAGGTTAATATTCTTAATTCATATATTAGCATTTTTCAATGACTAAAACTCTTACTGAGAATTCAGAGTCCTTGCTTGGTAGATAGGTATGAACCATTTGAAAAGTCACAATCTCCTGGACCTTTGTTGGCTCTTTGATAAAAAAAAAGAATTTGCCAGATTAGATGGTTGCTCTTTTCCTCACTTTATTTCCTTTTTCTCTTGTTGCCCCCCTTCATTTGGCTTGTTCTACTTAAAGAAATCTTGATATAAAACTATGCATTTTGAGGGAATTTGATTTTGTTATGTGTTAACCTTAGATGAAAATATATCTTCCATTTAACACAATTCTGGTTATGGATTTAAAGTTAGTTCTGCTAATGTTTCATATTAGTGATTTAAAAGACTATAAATCCACATTTCATTTCCTTCTTAACCCAGAGGGATTTAAGTAGATGTGATCTCTGAATTGGTTCAGATCTTAGCATTTTCTCATGCTCAATAAAATTTGTGGTGCAAGTCATCCTTTTAAGTTCCTTATTGGACGAAATTAAGAAAAGATAGAATCTACAACTCACTGAACTAAAACAATAGAATAAATTTCTGTCAAATGATTAATTGTTGTTTTGACAAAAATGAACACCTGAGTCGTGAGAAGAAAGACAAAGTAGAAAATATGCAAAATTTCACTCGTATTTTACATGCTTTAAAAAAAGTCTTTTTTATTTGAAATTAAGCTAGGAGAAAAAAGTTTTGTTGAGTCTTTTTTTTTTATCAACTCCCTCCCCAAATGACTACATTATTATTAATATGTAGTTCATTAGTATTTTTGTGTTATAGATTCTAATGCTTCTCATACTACTTGACAACATTAGAAATAATCACTACTGAATACTTTTTGTCTAGATAATACTTTGTAAGATTTAAAAAGTTAACTTATTATAGATGTAGATAGTAACAGATAGAGTAAATATGTGACAACTTACTATACAATGTTTTTTTAATATACTTTGAGGAATTATAAATTTTCTGGTTGAATTTGTTCAACTTCACATATTAATGTCATGATTTAAGTGAATTTGGCATAACACTCATTATATAAAGCAGGAATGAAAATAGAAGCTGTCTTGAAATTAAATTTTAATGACTCATTATTTGTTTAATGGCTCATTTTGTTTCTTTCACTCTCTTTTTTTGTTTTTTGGTCTGGTTTTTGTTTGGTTTTCTTGCTTCTATAGCGATGCTGAATACACAAATTACACAAGGAGCTACTTTTAGTATATTTTCCTCATTAGAAGAAAATTGACAGTAAAAACAGCAGAAAGTTTTCTTTTAAAATGTGAATTTTGTTTATTTTAAGAATAATTTTCTAATACAATGTTTTTAATTTTGCCTGAGAATTGAGAGAAAAGATTTTTAAAAAGACAAAGGTTTTAAGGTTAATGTATATAATGGATAATTAAATTAGATTATGCAATATGAAATAATGACAACTCAGAGGTCTGTTTTTAAAAGGGGGCTCCTCTATAAAATGTTATGGGAAATTTTAGAGGCTCTTCATGTCTGACCTTATACATGACTAAAATAACCTTCCACCATATATGTTTTATAGAACATCAATAAAATCTCACCTTCCCAAACTATTTTATTAATGTAATTGAAGTGACACTCTTAAAAAAATTTACTTGAGATATAAAGCTTTATAGCTATAGAACACAAGAATAGAAAAAAAAATATTAGTCATTACTTTCTCATTGAAGAATTATTGCCTTGAGAAGGCAAAAATTATAAGAAATTATAAAAAAAACTTAATAAGTAAACTATTACACAAGGAATTGAAGAAAACTATAACCTAATTTAGACAAAACACTAGGCTTTCATACACTCCACACATATTTAGTGAGCACTTTTCTCAGTGGTGAGAATATGGTAATGAACAGACAAAAATACACGTTCCCATGGATCCTACATTCTACTGGGTGTCACAAAAAAATAAGTAAAATATCTAGAATATTAGACTATATTAAGTGCTATGAATAAACATAAAGTAAAATGGATATCGCTGAAGATTAAGGCTCATATTTTCTCTGGAGACCATATAATTACATGTATTCTAATGCTAACTCTTCTATATTTTTCAAATAGGATTCACTGATTGTTAAGATTAATTGATTGGCCTTACCTATCTCCATGTCAAACACAACTATAAATTTACTTTTTTTCTCTACAGTGGTAGAAAATGCCATGCACTGTGTGAGGCAAGATGGTTAATTAGTCAGGATTCAGAGAAAATTGAGCTGAATACCAAACCTTATTCTCTACCAGATCAATTTATTTATTTTTTCAGTTTTTCTTTCTTCCTCTGTAACATGGAAAGAATAATAACTACTGGAGTGTTGTGAACAGTAAATAAGATGGTGTGTTTGTGTATTTAGTGCAGAGAAATTTCATGGTTTACAAGTACTTGATACTACTTTTATTATTATTTTTAAAAGATCCCATTCCAGCTTGTTTCTAAATCTAGGGCCCTCTCAGTAATGCCACTAATAGATATCAAGAATCTTGCAACAACTAGATTCCTTGTTATTTTTACATGTTTTCTGAGCAGAGGTATTTGAGATTTTATAAACATTTTATGAATGTTTATAAAGCAAATGGCTTTGGAAGATACAGTTTTCCTTCATGAGCAGAAAGAAGATTTATCTGTTTTCAAAAATAATAAAGATAATTCTTGAACAGGTTTTTCTAGCAGCCCAAGCTAAGATCAGAGTTTCTCAGCTATGGCACAGACCCACTATGTGCCCACCCTCCCCATCCCCACAGGACACTCCACATGGAGACTTGAGAATCAAGAGCAACTGAGGTGAACATGAAACTCATGCTTCCTATTGTGCAAATGAAATTTTAATAAGGGTAATGGTGATATAAAATTAACATTATTATATTCTTTCATTAGAAAAAAATGACATAGTTTTGTTTTTAAATGGCAGTATTCACAAGCGAAAAAATCCATTGTTTGTTACCTTGGAGTCTCTGTTCTCTGCAAGAATCTCTGAAACCATGCAAAGCTAGCTCCTTAGCTTATGAGTGACTTAAAATTCCATACCCTTCATAGTTCTTGAGAATAGTGCAAAAGAAATAATAACTACTTAAAAATACTATTCAAAGCTGAATTACCAAGAAGCTATGAGAGAAACAGTTTATAATATAAATTTGAGATAAGTAGCAATGCCAGTATCATGAAATTGGTAGACAATTACAGCGACTTCTAAAAGATTAAAAAAAAAAGAAAGAAAGAAAATTAAGGTGATATTTTCCCTTCAGTTCTCCAGATCATCTCCATTGGTTTCTATGATTCTGAGTGAACTATGTGTAGAATGTTTTCAACAGAGTATTGCATTAGTTTTGCATTGCTGTATAACAAACTATCACAGACTCAGTGGCTGAAAACAAAATACATTTACCACTAGCCCAGTCACAGCCTATGGGGTCCCCTGCTTAGGGGTATCTCAAGGTTGCAGTCCGGTTGTAGGTGGGGCTGGAGCTCAGAGTCACCTTCCAAGCTCATTCATGGTGCTGGCAAAATTCAGTTCCTTGTGGTTGTAGAACTGCAGTCTCCACTTCCTTGCCGACTGGGGTCTGCTCTCTGATCCTAGAGGCCCCATATTTATTTCAAAGCCAGAAGGAGAATCTCTGTCTTCAGGGAGGGTGTGTCTAGTTCCTGTTTTAAAGAATTCCCAATTAGGCCTACACAGAATAATCTTCCTTACGATTAAAAATCAACTGATCTGGAAGGTTGATTGCAACTACACAATTCCCTCACCTTTGTCCTATAAGGTAACCTAATCATAGGAGACTCCATCCCATCATATTCACAGATCCTACCTATTCTCAAGGGGAGGGGAATTTATACAAAATGCACATGGAGTTGTCTTAGAATTCTCCTCTGCAGGCACATTTAAAAATAATTATAATCATGTTTGTTCTATGGAATTAATATACACAATAATATTTTAAAAGATAGTTATGTTTATTAAACATTTAAGAAATGATATAGTGCAATGGAACAAGAACAAAATTGAGGATGGGAATAGAATGTATTCTAGTCCAGATTCTGCTATTATACATTTGTTCTATTTAACAAATGTATTGTTTATTGTATTTGTAATTCATTATTTATTACTCACTTCTGAAATGTATTTTAGGTGGCACATATACAATATAAGCAGCCAAGCAAAATATGAAGAAGGAAAAAAAAATCAACCAAAAAATATGGGAATATTTGATATCTGTGTGTATCAAGAGACATAACACCCTGCAATGACCACTTGTTCTACCTATATAGATTTGATAGAAGGCAAATGAGAAGAAAAAATCTAATTTGGGTTTTAGCACTCCAGATCTGAGCTTCTGAATAGGAGACCAGCGGTACCAATCCCAAGTCTGAAGAAATACAGTTGATTTAATCTGGCATTTGTTCTAGTTTAGGGGTAAGAAAGGCAGCACGATTCTGTGGAAATTGGTGACGTTGAGTCAGGCAATGGAAATTAATATTCCATATAGTCCATATGATCTGGAAAAATATTATTGTATTCAATATGGAGACTGAGTTCTATTCCAGCATGCAGATGCAGCTGGAAAAAAATAGGCAAGAGTAGGAGTTTCTGTATCAAAGGGTATAAGAAAAAGCAATCAAGAAGGCAGGTAATTTATGAGATGGAAAATCACTAGAAAGATAGGAAAAGGAGGCTGGAGTGTGATGGGCAGAATGTATCTGAGAATAAATCCAGGCGTGCCAGATTCTGAGCATAGAGCCTCAAGACTAATAAAAAACAGTCCATTGATACTTTTATGTTTCTTCAGGAAAAGAAAATCAAGCACAAAGAGCTGCTGGTTAAGACATGAGATTTATTTCACTGAAAGGAAGGCAATTATGAATAACTTTTGGAGTATATCTCTTGAATGGAATCAAGAATAAACCTCTTTGGACTCATGTTTGATTCCTGTGGAAGCAAAATTTTTGTGAGTGAAAACTACATACTATAGATTTCTATAAACCATCACGTAAGAGCACTGCTTTGGGTCTTTTTCAGACTATTACAAACATTATAAAGAGGAATTACTTATTTTCTTGCAATAAAGGGTCTGGTTTAATATCACATGTGGTGCAAAGTTTATGGGCATAGCATTAACCAGTGAATGCCTGGTGGGAGATGAATGTTAAATTAAATTGCAACATTGCTCAGAGGGATTGCATTTGTTTTATGATCACTTGGTAATACTCTCTTGATAGTCTCAGAGCATATTTTTTGTGATGTCTGTATGTGTGTGTGAGGGGAGAGTTCTATCACAAAGCACCTGAAAGTCAAATGTCATACATATTAATTATTAAGTAAGATCTCATGTGTATCTAAAGGCTAATTAGGATTGGTAAAACTCAGCTTACATAAGAAATATCTTCTAAAAATCACTTTGACAGCTTTGTTCATTACATGTCTCTATCTTCTATCTAAGATGTTTTCCTCTGCAATATTCAATGAAAAGAGGCTTGAATAAATAGGGTTTATTTTTCCGACTTAATAAAGTTTGGAGGCTGGCTATGCAGGTATGCCAAATTGGTTCAGTGGTTCTTCATAAGTAATGTGGTTGAGATCTCATAAATTTTCTTGCCTTTCTCCACATTTAGGCAGTGCTCCAAACTTTGTGTTTACACCTTGCATTCAACTGTAGGAAATGGTACAGTTTTAGGAAAAAGAATACTGAATTCTCTCTTTCATCAAGGAGAAAAAAAATCTTTCTCCAAAAATTATTTTAGTGAACTGTCCTTAAACATCTCAACTGCCTGGCAGCCTCTGTTGAATCCTAGGCTGGAGACTAGTTCTATATTTACTGAAATAAAGTTATCACTACCTAATACTTTAAGAACATCAGAGGTATGAAAGCAAAGATGGAGAAACAATACATTTAAGGTAATTAGACTGCCACAAAAGCCATCATTTAAAAATGCAGAAAAAGAAAGTTTTAAAATCATGCTATAAAATGATTTCTCAGTTTTTGTTTCCTGAGATACTGATAGGAACGCTACCATTTGCTATGCAAAACATGACCTAATTTGTCTTTTTTCCATTAAAACAAAGCCTGAACCCCAAGTCATTTTTCCCCCCTCAGAAAAGTCTTTATAGTTTCTTGGAAATGTCTTTACCCTCAAAGACAAGTTTATTCCTAGAAGATGGAGCAATGAATAGTCATTAACGGGAACCCTTTGATTCTTCTGACCTGAGTTCCTAGAGATTCTGTCTTTCAGAGTCTAAACACTGCCCGGATGTTTGTGTGATATCATTTTGTATACCTCAGGGTCATCACAGTGTGGATTTCACAGCCTGGCCTGTGGGGAGCTGACCATCCTCTCAGATTTTTTCACACCATTAGTGACTCCCTCAAGTATTAAAGTTCATCTTGATTATCAAAAATTCAGCTTTCAATTCTGCATAGCTCAAAATCTGGCGTCTGATTTTGAGTCTTGGGAAATATTCTAATAACTAAGACCTGTCAAGATGGTTCCCCAGCTGATATTCTCAAGCACACCTCTTACTTCTCAGAAATGTGTTCCACCACTGGAGATTTCAGCTCTCTGACACCCAGAGGGGCTACAGTCTGTCCCCATCTGGAGACATACTTCCCAGGCCTTTTACCTAGAGTTCACAGAACAGATTTCTCTGGCTTACCTAGGATGGAGTTTCCCTGAGATGGCTAACTCCATGAAGATTCAGTGTTGGCATGGCTAGCCCCTTTCTCTGCACATATTCTCATGTAGCTGCCTTGGCTTTATTGTCCCAAAGTCTCCTAAGGACACAAGGAGTGCTGTTGTCACTCATGTGTCTAATACATGACCTTATTTGTGAAAAGACCCCATGTGGCTCACAGCTATGGTATTTCCTGATGTACTGTGAAGCAGTTCTTAGTGTCAAATCATCAGAGACAGTTTTTTGTTTTGTTTTGTTTTGTGCTGTTACATATTGCAAGACACAGACATTTTCATGCAACCAGTAAATATTGTGAGTGTTCCTGCTTCACAGAGTGCTGTATTTGCTTCTGGAGCACACCCATATTTTTGAAGGACAATAATTACTTCATGTTTGATATCTTTGATGTCATGGCTCAGATGTTCGTCTGGTCATCTTGCCAGTGTGTCTTGACTGATTGAAATATTTTTCTCAGAGTACCAGGTGGTGATATCTGACTGGTTTATGCTCATTTCACTCATACTGGTAGCAAAATTGTGGATATAGGTCCTTAAAATTGTGGGATCTTCATTCTGGGAAGGTCTCAGGATAACTCTTATTTCAGGAACTTTCAGTGACACAAGTCTGCCCTTGAGTTGTTGATCAACAGTCAAAGCAAACAATGAAGGCCTCTAACGAGGTACCAACCTGTGGCCCACTCTCCACCCACTTTTCTTTTATGGCTAACGTTACTACAGGTGAGCATCGGGGATGTCTCTCTGGGGCCACAAGAACTCTGACTTCTTTGGTACTATTGCAGTCTATGTGTCCCCTGCTGTACCTTGCTGCAGTTGAATCCATTACACAAAATTTAGTTCTTTCTTTCTTCTCTGCTCTGTCTTGCTCAGTAACTTCACTAACATGGGAGATTGTTTTCCTTCTTAATTATGGCATGGGTTCAAAAGTGATGTTAAGCTGTCAGACACAGGCCCTGAGGATAAGCTTCTTTGTGATCATGGATGATTGTAATGTAGGGATCTAGAGAATGTAATATTTCCATCTCCATGAAGCCATAGATTAAGCCAAACTCAAAAAACATTCTTTTTCAAGTATTAGCCCCAGTGTTCTAACAACAGACACAGCTTTTGGTACCTGGTGACTTCAGTTATGGTCTTTAGCACTTACTTCATCACCTTTTTCATGATATTAGTTATTTTAAAATCATTTTTAATAAACTTTTACCTGTCAGATAATATTAGATTTGTGCAACACTTGCAACAATAGTAAACAGAGTTCCTGTATATCCTTCACTCTACTTCCCCTAATGTTAACATCATACATAATTATAGTGTATTTGTCAAAACTAAGCAATTAATATTGGAACAATACTAGTAACTATAGGCTCTATTCCAATTCTAACAGTTTTTCTACTAATGCTAATTTTCTGTCCCAGAACACAGTCCAGGTTGCCACATTGCATTCAGTAATCATATCTCCTTAGTCTCCTCTGTTTGTGACAATTTCTCCAGCTTTCCTTACTTTCGATGACCTTGACAGCTTTGACAAGTACTGGATAGCTATTTAGTAGGGTATCCTTAAATTTGGTGTGTTTGATGTTTTATAATGACTGCACTGAGGTTATTGGGTTTGGGGGAAGAATACCAAGGAGATGCAATGTCTTTTTCATTGCATCATATCACAGGGCATATGATATCAACATGACCTGTTGACCTGACAACTTCATTAAGCTGCTGTCTGCCAAGTTTCTTAACTGTAAAGTTACTAACTTTTAAAAATTTTTCCATACATTGTTTCTTGGAAGTAAGTCATTAGGTCCACCCCACATTCAAGAGGGGCAGAATTAAGCTTCACCTTTGGTAGTGGAGGCTATCTATCTATCATCTGTCATCTATCGTTTAGAATTCTTCTATAAGGAAGATTTGCCCCTTTTCCCCATTTAATTGTTTAATTACTTTTTTATTTGTACCAGTATGGATTCCATAGATATTTTATTCCTTGAGTTATAATCCAATATTATCATTATTTGTTGCTCAAATTATTTTACTTTTGCTCATTTAGAACTTTCTATATTGTCTCCTGTGTCCTTTTGACATTCTCCCAAGATCTCTTTTTCTGTGAGCATTTTCTTACTTTCTGGTCCTACAAGAGACCAGGATCAGCTTGGATTTCCTGTGTGAGCCCTAGAATCAGCCATTTCTGCAATAATCCTTGATTCCTTTTATTGGAAAATGATATTTAAACACCAGTATCTGAACACTGGGTATGCTAATTGTTATTGTTTGGGGTGTCACTTCTAGATCACCTGAGAACACATAACTAGGAAATACATGTATATTACTAACTCAAGTATACACATATCTGCAATTATTTCTATGTCTGTTTGAATATCAAAACAAATATGACACTATCGCTAACTTTAGTACCATGGGTTTATTCTAGCAACCTTTCCCCCCAAATTACTTATTTTAACTTCTTTTTCTGACAGTATTTAGCATTGTTCCCGTTATCTGCAATTCATTTACTTACTTGTTCAATGAAAGTAAGTATATAGTTTCAGAAGTGCTAACCCATACCCTTGTGAGAACAGAATCCCGTGTTTAAATACAGATTTGTTTGTATGTTTTTAGTTTTACATTATCTAGTC
>CAUYRT010086602.1:0-20768 GCA_963574885.1 Lepilemur ruficaudatus | reverse complement strand
CAGTTTTGCAAGATGTAAAGAGTTCTGGAAACGGCTGATGGTGATGGTTGCACGATATAAATGTACTTAATACTGTTGAACTGTACACTTAAAAATGGTAGTAATTGATCAACACTTACGTGCACATATGGAAGTAACATTTATCAGGTGTAGGACAGGTGGGAGGTGGGAGGAAGGAATGGGTAAATTCACACCTAATGGGTGTGGTGCACACTAGCTGGGGGATGGACACGTTTGTAGCTCTGACATGGGCGGTGCAAAGGCAATATATGTAACTTAAATGTTTGTATGCTTGTAATATTCTGAAATTTTTTAAAAAATTAGTAATTATCAACAACAACAACAAAAAAAGGTCCATTATATTCCTTAGTCAGGGAGACAGATTTGAAGCAGTTTTTTCCATTTTCCTGGCAAGATGTCTTTCATATGAAAGATTCCTTTCTTCCTTAGCAATCCTCATTAGTCTAGGATTTTTGTGCAATGAGCAACTGGACCTAGACCAAAACCCCCTTGTGGCTTTGACAACATTAGCACAGGTGATTTTGATATATTGAAAAGACCCTGAAATACTGATTTTCTCTTTGAATCCTCATCCTTTCTGGTTTTGTGAGTCCTATGAGAAACAGAACTCAAATTCTGATACTTTCAGAGGTGCAGCATGATCTAGGACAGAAAGGGAATCTTGACAGAGGCATGCAATCTGCAGACCTGTCCCAACTCTGCTTTATATTACTGTGTCACCATGAGAAACTTCCTTCACCTCTATGAGCCTTATGTTTTTCTCTGAAAAATATATCTTCCGTGAAATAACAGCGAACTACAAATGGTGTCCTGGAAAAGCACATCACAGCACCAAGTAGGATCTGCATTTTCTAACAACTAGTCTTTGATTGTATATAAAGATTTTTTTAAAAATCACAGGATCAATAAATAGCACTCTAGACCTAGATCTATGCCTGTATTTAATTATGCCCACACATACTCATCCACACATACATCCATACCAATCACAGTCTGACATATTGGTCTATTTTGAGTTTTTGTTTCAGATCTTTTTGAGTATGGAGGGCAAATTTTAGCCTTAGCTTTTAAGCACAGCAGTTAGACTAAGGGAGATTTTCTTTTTCTAAGAAGGCAGAGAAGTCCAGCAACGTAAATCAGGGAAACTGACCTGGATGACTATGGCATGGATAAGATTTAGATGGAGTTAGTCGGATTAAAGCCTTGATACCAGAAGAGAAAGGGATCAGGCTGAGGTGTTTTGCTTTGTGTCTGTCAGATGCAGAGCACCTCAGCAAAAATGTAGCAATCTTAAGCAAGCCCTAAAAGATGGCCCAGGAGCCCTAACACCCTCAGATCATGTCCAACAAATGCTATCAGTACCTGCCAAATGTTTGGAATATTGGCATGAGTACAGACCCTTTGAGTTTCTTACTCTATGAGGAATTCTAAAAATAGTTAAAGAAATATAGGTAAACACCTAACCATTCAATTATTTTTTCCTTCCTTCCTTTCCTCCTTCCTTCCCCCGACCCCTTCATTCATTCATTTATTCATTCATTCATTCTCTCTCTCAGCAACCTACTATGTTCCAGGCATTATCATAACAGCCTTGAGGATATAAAGATTAAAAAAATTACAAATAAAACAATCCTTACCTCAGAGAATTGATGTTTATGGTAAAAATAAGTAATTAAACCATGACAAAATAATGTAAGCTAGCTATCTCCATTCTAGGTATTTTACCTTATATTTTCTTCTAAGTTTTTATTTGGAAATATAAACTTTTATATACTATTATTTGGCATAAAATATATTAATATTGAAATCCTTTGGTTAGTAATAAAATGATTTTTTTTACAAAAAGGTGACTGAATTCCAGTTTATTATAGCTCAATTCCATACACTTGAATAAAATACCCTGGTTTGGCAATTCAATATAAGAGCTATAGCTAAATTCAGAGAAACATTCTATTGATGTCACAGTTAAATCATCACCATCATCATTATCATCACTGAACATTGTATATATTTATTAATTGCTTTCTATGGGGTAAGCACTGTGTTATGGGTTTAACATGAAGTGAAACACATGAAACATTTTTCATTTAATCTTGATCACAATTCTGCAAAGTAGCTGCTATTGATATATCCATTATTGAAATGAACTGACAGGTTTAGAAAGGTTAAGTGACTTAGTTGAGGTAATGCAGCTAGTGAGGGCAAAGCTATCTAGCTCAAAAGCCCTCCTCTCTTTTATATATTTTATATATAATATATAATAATAATAATATATCATAAGCAAGACAAGTTTATAGTGAGAAGTAATTGATTTTGGCTCCAGAATTTGATTTTAGAAAGCTCTCAAGTCTGTTTAACTTAGGATTTAGGACAGTTGGCAGAAGACTAAAGAACAGAGACGTGCACATTCTCTTTTCTATAGGTGTGTACACACGTCTACATGCACACTTGCACATATGTTTGTTTCCACACATACCTATCCACTTCCTAATCCAAAATTTCCTACTTTTTTTTATTTTTGATAAATTCCTCACAGACAAATGGTGGGTTAGAATGAAATAGGTAATTTGAATACAATGGGGTTCTCTACTAATAGAGATAAAGAATCTATCAATATTAACCTTTGAAAGCTGTTCTTGTCAATCAATAATAAATGATTTAAGGCACCTGTTCTTCTGAAGGAAGATGTGTTTTTTTTATTTCTTTATGATCCTCTTAAACACATTACATGAACACAATGCACACAACATAGCAGTTTTTAGGCATAATTTTATATAGACTTAACCAATTGAAAATGGCATCCATCTAAATGGCAGAATGTTTTCTAGAAAAAAAAAACCAGTAACTGTGAACATTGATTTCTCAAAAATAAATTGTGAAGCTCAGGGTCCCAGCTATAGTTAAGGAAATATAGCAAATAATGATATAAAAGTATAATGTTTGTTTTGAAATAAACTGGAGATTAATTTGTCTCATATTTCTTTCAGAATAAACAAACTCATTTCTTTGTCTAATATTGGCAATGGAAATGGTGTTCAATCAGTTCTAAATCATTTTTTTCTTTCTTTTTTTTTTACTCTAATCCTGTTCCTTCTATACTAAATCATTTTTTAAGCTAGATAATTTCTGGGAACTGTTCATTTTTATTAAAAAATCTGATATGGAAATTTCCTCTCACTGATGTGTTTTGTTCTCACACAATATTTATGAAATTTAATACTGCTCCATGGATTTCTAAAACCTCAAAATTCCTTTATCTGTAAATCTCTCTTCTCTGTAATGAATCTTGGAATAAGAAAGAAGATAAAATGTTTCTGAGATTTCAAAATGGATCTCAGAATTCTAAAGCTTTAAAGCTCACATATTTGTTAACTCAGGTGGATCAACAAGTCTTTTCTCAGGTTCTGTTTACTTTTATATTGCATATAATCTGAACAAATGTGATTATCCCTTTCAAAGCCATCACAGATTCAAAACAATAGATTAGAGGGGAAGAAATGGGGCTGCTTCAGATAGGCATAGCAACTATCATTAAAATTGACAATTGAGGGGAACATATCAAAAGAATTATATAGGTCATCAAATTAATGAACTCAAAGTCTATGTTAGTCTTAGATTGCACAGGGAAAAAATTTCATAATCTACTATATTGTAGAAAGGATAGAAAACTGATACCCATCATAATGAACCATAGTCAAAAATGTAACATTATTCTCCATAAATTCTTGAAATGAAGATCTGCATAATAAAAAGTGGAGTCTGAGTAATAAGTTATATGCAAGTTTTATTCTATGTAAACAAAGTAGATTAGTTAGAATGGTGATGACCAAGGGACTTTATTTTGTATTACCTAATCACTGCAGTGCCTCTTTTAACAGTGAGTTTGGTTGTTAGCTAATACATCAAGATTTAGATTAAAATGTTGGCTATGTAGTCACTACTAGAGATGTTTCAACTAATAGATTTTGTTAACAGATATAACGGAACCTCTGGAATATCATTACAATCAATTAGTCATTGATTATTTTTATTACTTTCCTAATTATTTTAAACATTATGCCCAGCCTCCAAGAGAAGCTATAATTTCATGTACGGATTTTCTGATTAGCAAATGTCAATACATAGAGAGAGTGACACTTCACTAAATTATTACAACAGTGAGGAAAAAACAATATATTATCTCCCTCACAAAATGATTGGAATGGAAAAATTAGATTTTATTTTCTTTGTCTTAAAAACTAAAACACTGTAACAGATGGAAGGATCTAATAGAGAACAGTACTTATAAAAGGAAGATGCTATGAAACGTGCTGCTAAAAACACAGAGGATAAATCTTTAATTTTTCAGACCAACCATTATTTCTCTTTTTAGGTACCAAATAAACTGTGAATTTTCAGAACACCAGAAATACAAACTTCTGTTGTCCACCCCCAATATCACAGAAGTTTAGAGCTAGAAATACCATCTAGATACCTAGTAGAGTGGTTCTCAAGAAATACACATAAAAATCACAAGGCATTATAAATTATCCAGGTGCCTAGATCCGCCTATTGAATCAGAATTTTAAGCATGTGCATTTTCAAAGGCAACCTTCTGGTTATGAACAACCAAATCCAGCTCTTACGTTTTATTGAAGAAGCTGATAAACCAATTAAAAGGTCTAATAAGTGCTTATGTATATTCTGGTACTAAGATAAAAAAAAGTTATATAGTCCTTAAAGTAATAAAATAAAACCATATATAGTAAATGAGTGAATAACATTATTCATTTTATGGTTTCAATAAGTGATTAGTAATAAATCATAGAAAAAAATCCATGTCTAAGTCAGACAATCCCCAAATGTTCTAAGTTGCTCTAAGCTTACAAGAAGTTTAATCTAATCAAATTTAAAAATGAGTTAAAAAATAATTTTTGGAGGCTTAACATTTCAGACTATATTCCATAGGACCCATGATTTAGTAATATTAATATACAACACAACCATAATAAAGGTTATATATAAGAGCTAAGACATTTGAAGCTGGACAAATTTTATCAAGTTCTTATGTAACAGAGAAATTATTGAGAATATAATTTACTATTGTCTTTCTCTCTGTCTTTTTTTGCTACAAAAGTGGATTTGTCTTTTCCCCATTGTGTTTTGAGAATTCTAAAGCTCCCAAGCTTTGACACTGAGTCAGAGGCTCTGTGTTAAATTCCATTAAATGACATTAAGCAAGTCTCTACGGAGAGGGAGGGCATGAAAGAAATGAAGGCTTTAGTATTTGGACAGAGAGCAATTGTACTGACTGGAAATTTGTAATCCTAGAGAGAGAACAGGACCTAGAGGTTTCTGGTTCCAACTGGACATGCTGACAGGACAACTGGGACCTGACCACTGATTAGCTAAGCATCATGCACTTAAAAGGAGGGGTGTAGAGAAGGTCCTGGGAGCCAAATTTGGTGTGCAAAGTCTGGAATCATTTGGCAGATTAATGTATTTTTGAAAAGAGCATGGAGATGCCACAATGGGCATTTTAGTAGCAGCCAAGATGAACCACATAGCAGGGGCTGTTCTGTGATAACTAGATTGATCTACTCCCAGTGTTTACAATCCCAGTGAAAGGAAATGGGCAACTCTTAAATAACTGACATGGATTTTTCAACCATATGATGAGTGAAGGTAAAGGCAGTTTTATTTGTCTTTTAGAACAATATGGATTCAGTTTGTCATACACATCTAAAGGTTTGGGAGGAAATTTAAACCTATATTATACCACTATCTATGTGTATATATTTTTACATAGTTGTTTAAGAACAAAAGCTTTGTTCTCTCACATGTTAGTTCTATTGGACTACTTTTGTTTCTTCTGCTGTTATCAAAGTTAAGCATTCATTATTCATGTAAGATACAGAGGAAAATGAAAGTAAAATGAGAGGTAAAATACTAGATTAATTTGCTCATACATATTTAAATAACCACAAAGAAATAGTTATTCTCAAATATACCTAACAAAGTTACATGAGGAAATAAGTCTTACTGTACTCTTTCTTAACATTTGTGTCTTATATGGTAGGTGCTCAGAAAATTATTTTTTTTCTTCCCATTGTTTTCTTAGGTTTACTGAACCATAAAAAAAGGAAAAGAAGAAAACTGGTTCATTGTTACAAAATACTTTTCATTGTGGTTTCAATGTCCCCTGATTTTCTGCTTTTTTTCCCCCTAAATTCAGTATCATGATGCTGCAATGTAATCCCAGGGAAATGCTGCAAATGTGAAAATATTAATTTAAAGCTACACACATTCCAAGTTCAAAGAAGAAGTAAGTCTCATGTTGGTGGGATTGCTTAACTTGATTTGGAGAGTCACGTACAACAAGTGGGCTGCTGACTCTTCAGGTAACGTGAATACCTTATAGATTAAATAAAATCATCTTTCAGTTTATTGGGATTATTAAATATTCTGCAGAAAATCCCACTTTCTGCTTTTCTAATTTTCTCTTCCATTTCAAAGCCTTCAGCATTTTAAGGTTTTTCTTCAACCAATGAGTTGGTGAAAGCAAGCAAATATAATATGAACCTCAAATAATTATTTATGATGTTGATTCCAGGCTTTATTTCAAAATTGTGACTTTTTAGCTCTTCTCATTTGACTTATTTATCTTTGAAATTTTTTTGTTTTATTTTTATAAAATGTATTATTTTCCAATGATGTACTATTTAATCCTATACAAAAAGGCAATATTTAACCAAATATTTGTGCAATGAAGAGTTAATTCAGCAGGCTTGATTTCTCATATCCCACATGTTCCAAAGGAAGGACTAGTCCTCTACTGGCTCCTCTGAGCTTTGGAACATCCTGACTGATAGTAATGTCTTTGATACCTGAAACCTTGAGCTGTGCCAAATGGTTTATGCTAATTGGATGTGATTTATGCTGGAAGCCTTTTTTTCTATACCCGAGGCTTTGGGCCATGCTGTATCAGCTTGACCACTACAGGAGCGGAAGGCTGATTAGCTAAGGTCAGTTACGCAGGTGCTTCATGCAGCCATGACTGCCCCACAATAAAAATCTTAGACACCAAGGCTTAAGTGAGCTTCCCTGGTTGGTAACACTGTATACATGCTGCTCCACATTGTTTCTGAGAAAATATTTTAAGCACTGCCTATGCAACTCCAATGGGAGAATTTCTCTTAGACTTCAACCTGTGTGTCTTTCCCTTTGCTATTGTTAATGTGTAACTTTTCGTTGTAATAAACCCTAACAAAAAGTAAAACAACTTTTCTGAGTCTTTCTTGGAAATTATCAAATCTAAGAGTAGTTTTGGGGTCCCAGACACAATGTCTGAAGGCTATAAAATGCTTTTAATATGGTTTAATTTTTTAAAGCAAGCTTTTGCCTCTTTAATACCTTCTCTTGAAAGGATATCACCAATTCAGTGACATTCCTATTCTTGAAGTTGATGTACGAATTATGGCTAGGAGATAGACAATTTTAATAGTCTCCTGTGTATATAAAAATATATTTGAACCAATTAATAAAATATGGTAATCTAGTTGGTGAACTTTATTTAGTTTCAGACCTTTACTTCTTTTCAACCCTGCTTCTTTCTGCTTTTTATTTTCTCTTATTATAATAATTTCTGGAAGTAGGAGTCAAGATTTTAACCTGATACTAAAGTTAGTCTGATTAGCTTCTTACTAGCAATTTATAAAATGGATAAATAAAAGAACCTTATATCTGGAATTCTATTATTTGGTATGATACAGCATCTAAAATTGCAGTCCCTGAGTTCTCAAATGACTGGCTTAGTGCCATGCCGATGTGCGACCAATAGTGGCAAGGTCAAGTCTAGACATAGAATCTTATGATTATGGGTATGAAGTTCTTTCTACTATAATAAACTCCTATTATTGCTGAAGTTAAGGCTGAAGTCACAGGCTAAAATAAAGCTTAATCACATCGTGGATATGTCACATCAGATGATTTTCCTGCAAGTAAAAGGAATCCTGACCCAAGCCATATTAAACAAGAGGCCATACATGATCATATACAATTAGGTCCAAAGGTTAGGCGTAATGAACCTGGGAGGTTCAGTCAAGAATTCAGCAGTTGATCAAAGGCCAATTATCTTCCATCCCTCAGATCTGCTATCTTCAGGGTCACTCATCATAAGGCTGCATCTCCCTTCCCTCACTTTAGAGTATGAAAATGGCAACAGCAACTACTTGCATAATATCTAGACGCTTGAAAGTCTAGTAGAGGTCTACCTACCTTTCCTTACATTCTATGGATAAGAGAGAAAACCTTTCATAAGAAACAACTCTTCCCTTGTCTCAGAGATCAGCATAGGGTCACATGCCTCTTCCTAAAGAAATCCCAGAGAGGATGATGAGATTAGCATGACTGACTTAAAGACAAAGCATTGAGCATGGAACAAGACAGAGTATCAGGACAACCACACATACCTAAACAGTGGCTAGATAACCCATAAATCATTCCTGTTCTGGGTTACGGATATCCAAACGTTAGTTATAATTATACATTTAGGTTTCTGTCGTCCTTGTGGGAAAGAAGCAATTTGCCACAAATTATTCTTTCATTGTAAAAACAGTATCAGTACACTGACAGTTAAAATATGTTGATAAAAATAGGTTTGTTTTTCAAAGATTTCTTTTCTAACTTCAACTAGTGTAGTTCATTTGTGAAACTAAGTTCTGTTGCTAAAGAATAAACTATAAGCCTATACTAGTATTGTAACATTGACTTGTGTCGTATGTCATGTATTTTCTGATGCCAGTCAGTGAGTTGAGTCCACCTTGAGTAGATATTTTTTATGTCAGGCTTCCTGAGAAATGAGGAGCCCAAGGGGATTCCATTGATTTGCCAACTGTGTCACAGTCCATTTAAGGCAGAATGGCACATGCTTGTGACAAAAGCGATGACAAATGGATATGTACTGAAGAGACAGCACCAACACAGATAAGTGAAGGAAAAGATGGAAATACACAACATAGATGATAATCAAAATAAAATTTAAGGTAACGAATGATAATGAAATATATATGAGAATACTTTAAGTTAGATAAAAATAGGTGGCTGTAAGACTCACTGCACTTTCTAGAATAATTTTGAAATTTTACACAAATTCAATATTGCCAAGAGTTGTGAATCCAATGAATGAACCATTTGTTATACAGTATTTAAGTCAATCTCTATAGCGTGGAGAATAGAACATTTTTTACTACTCCTAAGTTTTTAAAAAGTTGCTTGAGTTTCTGTTTTCTTATCATAAGATATCATATGTATACACGTATTGATATATCACATAGGCAAAAATTCACTGCATTCATAGGGGTTAAATTATGTTAGTTCTCATTAAAGTATATGAATAAGATCAGTGGATACTAACGAGATGCAGATCTTTGCAGGTAGAATTGTGCTCACAGGCATTCAGGATGCAGTCGTCAATGTCCTGTTCACATCTCAGTCCAGCATAGCCTGGATTGCATAAGCAGGAAAATCCATCAACCACTGGAAACAACAGAAAATAGAAAACTCTTAACATTCCTTTATCTATAGTGCAAATAATGCTAACTACTCTAAAAATGCTATAATCATCTATGCATTTCACTTTTAACCAAAGCAAGTGTGAATTCTTATATTTAATACTCTATTACACAGTTCTCTACAATATTTTCTAAATAACTTTCTTGTTCAGTTCATTTAACTAAAAAAAATGCAATTATTTGAAATAAGAACAATCACAATGAACATTTGGTCACAATCTGCAAAGCAACAATGAAAATATCCAATTTTATTTTCTCTCTCGTTTTTGGAACTACACAATACATATGACAAATAGGTTACTTTTGTGTCATTTAAGTTTTCTTGATTGTTTTAGGTTTAATAAACAAAAAGTTAACTGGTTGTTAAAGTTCTGTGGGTGACAAGAGACATTAAAGTGTATAGTTATCTGAAAGTTGATATTGAACTACTTAAGCCTTAGTTAAAAAGAACTTTCATATTTCACGATAATCATTTAAAAATAATGATCTAAATGTGTCCTTCATTTTTACCATTAATGATGAAAAAGAATGATGTCTGAAGCATCTCAAGGAAATGGTGACAGTATGAATTGCAGTTGGGGCAGGCATGGATTTATGGCTGCTAGTAGTCTGTTCCTGGGTTCTTCACTACCCTGAGATATACCATATGGTCCACACTGCCACTCTTTCTTGTGCAGGTACTTGCTATTATTCTCATTAAATGCTTAGGTCCTGGGTGGCATCTACATTTTCAATGCACTGTAAGGAATTTAGTTACCTTCTAGATTTCTACAGCCATGTTTCTGAACAGCATGTATTAATATAACTGGGGCCTCTAAGGAGAGAAAGGCAGCCACAGCCATCAACAAGAGACAAGAGAGACACACAAGAATTGGCAGCTCTTTTGAGAGAATTTTGCTTTTGTTTTATTAAATACTTTATTTTTTCATCTAACATCTAGTTTTTAAGCTCTCACTGAATACATATGATTAATAAATATATAGGTATAATTGTAAATAAATTAAGGTGATATGATAAAATGATGTCAGTCTGTGCTTGTTTTTATGTTATACCTGGCATTATGTATATTAAGAAATTAAAACCACATGTCATACAATATATTATTACATGTCACTAAGACATTGCGGAATACCATCAATCATAATATTTAAAAGTATATCAGATTATAATTCAAGTTTGGATACTGATGCATATTGGCAAGTAACAAACAACTAGAGTCAAATGAACTTTCAGCATAGGCATTACGTGATCAATGTAGATAAATGATAAATTATTTGTAAAGGCAAATGACAAAAAAGGTAACTTTGAATTAGCAAAATGTCTGGAAAACAGAGAATAGTGTTTAAAAAAATAGAGTATTCTTTTGCTAGCAAAAAAATGTACTTTCTGATGTTGACTGTAATGGACTAAAAAGCTAATAAATGAACTATGTGCCAAAGAGGACCTGGGGAATGGAATTTGATACCAAAGGGAAATTGGATAATACAATGAAAATACAAAAACAGAATTGTTGAAATATTTGAAATGGAGAAACAACGGGGATTTTTCCTACATCTAATTTGTTAACTATGGGGCTATGTGGTAGCTAATAACCATTTTATAGGAAATACATTTTAAGTACATCATCTTGCTCATGGTGGTGGTGTTTGCTATCAGAAAATCCAGTCACTGTATTTGTATTCATTGTTGTTTATAAATATTACATACTACCATTTTAAGGTCCAATTTTCTTCAGATAGGCTTTCTATGAATCTAGATGTATTATTCATTTTATACTTAAATATGCATCAAATATCTTACATTGGTTATACTGAATGAAACTTTGAGATACGATAAAATTCTGTGGTGAAAATATAGAAGTATTTTAATAATATGTCACCAAAATGGTGAACAATCATATGATGGTGTTTGAGATTTAAGGATTCACATATACATACTAACAATTCTTTCTTGTATATAATCATGTGATAAATACTATTAACTTGAATTAAGAAAGCTTGGCTTCCCAAATTATCTTATTTTGGAGAAAGTGTTAAGAATCCAGTGTCTTAGATTTATTCTTATAACAGTTTACACAGTTGTGATCTAATTTTTAATAAATATTTCGATTCCCTGGTAGCTAAATATCCTTGGGTAAAGTCAAAAATATATTACAAATAAGTCTACTATGAAGTATGATGTTAATATATGGAATATTCAAAATTTACATTTTCCATAATATATTATGGTTTCCAAAATTTTAACAGGCATTGTTACATTATGAGTAATGTATTTAGAAATTGCATTTTCTTATCTTAGAAGGAATGCTACATTAAAATACTTATGAAGACCTTATAAAAGTCAAATGTGTTATCTTATTAATATATATGAACAATTTCAATTAAAATTGTTAAAATAGGCCATATGTAATCATTATAGGAGGGCTGCCTAGATGTAAAAAAAAGTCTCTAACCTCTTTCTCAGGCATATCGCTCTGCCTTCATTATTTTATAGTGAACACCAGGAATCTGAGAACCATTCCTATTATCACCAAACACATGTAGGTTTGAGCTCAGAAATAATGGAATACTGACTTATTTCAAGGGAATTTAGAAATTTTCAAAATTTAAAAACACAATCTTTAAAGTGCTAAACTCCTGGGAAAAAAATAACAATAATGATGGTTTACATCAGGTGTAGCAAACAAGTGGCATGACACACAGCCCACAGATCTATTTTCCTTAGCTAGCACAGTGTTAGAAAGATTAGTTTTATATTAGTATGTGCGTAGCTATGCCAGGTTGCTAGGACCTCGTCATTGCCCGTTGTTTTATATCTGGGCTGTTTCACTCAATTTAAAATATCCATTTGCCTCCATAAGGGCATGCATTTGCAGAGCATTGGTTTTAAGAAGGGAATTCATAATTTGAGTTAAATGATACCATTTCTAAATAAAATGAAAACAACATGACTTTCTATTGAAATGGGGTTTTATACCTAATATTATTTTAACCATTTATTCATTTCACTGTGGGATCATATAGAAATGCATTTTAAAGGAGGTAAGATAAGGCAAAATATGGTGGGCAGGTTTTTTCTCAACACCCTTATAGATCTTCTTTTTTTCCTCTTCATGTCTCTTAGCCACATTCAGTGCACAATGTCATTTCATTTTCCTATCTCTCATCAAAAATTACTGACTTTAGGCATGTTCTTCCACAGAAAAACTTGTTTCAATATTCAATCTTTCTTTTTCCTGTACCTTTTTTCCTCCTTCTATTTGTCCTTCTTCGTGCTTTCTTCTTTTCCTTCAGGAATATACATTTCAGTAGGAAGACGTACGTGTGTGTGTGTGTGTGTGTGTGTGTGTGTGTAGTAGATAGGCTAAAATAATGTGTTAATTTAAATATTATAAACAATGGTTTTCCATACCTACAAATGAGTATTTTAGAAATTCTACCATTTAAAATAAAGAAAAAGGTTAATTCTGACACTAGAACATAAAATCAGATCACATCTCAAAATATAAACGCAATTTTTCAGAAATGGGGGTGCTTAGTGAAAATAATTGGTATTGACTTTGATATTTAAGGCAGGCTAAAAGGTCAGTAAATAATTATGGTTATACACTGAGCTCTTCCATTAATTACTATGTCGGATTCTAAGTTGGATTGCTCTACAGTATTTGCAGTGGCTGAGTGAACTCACTGTCATAGCAATATCCACGCAGGCAAGGGCTGGAACTGCACTCGTTGACGTTGATCTCACAGCGTGTGCCTGCAAAGCCCTTCCCACACTGGCACTGGAACCCGAGGGGAAACATTTCCAGATCTGTTTTCTCTATACACACAGCACCATTTTCACAAGGATTACTAGCCTCACAAGGCCCAAATTCACAGTGAGAACCTGGAAAGGAAAGAATCAAAGTGTCAGTGCTTATCTAATGAACCACTCATGCAACTACTGTCATTTACCTGGCATATTTCAGCATAAATGCATCCAATTTAGTCTCGATTCTTTCCACATTATCATTGTGACTCTTTGTCTCTCTGTGCATTACAATTTAAGACAGAAATGTTATTTATGATTTCTATGCTTCATCTAACAAAGTACCAGCAGGCAGCAATGCTAAGTGACAGCATTTTAAACAATTTCTATTTTGTTTCTTTATACTTCCCACCTCTTGTTAAAAAACGTTCTCTGAAGACATTGCAATTAAGAAAGTACATTATTAATGATTTAATGCTCCCTTTATTTTCTTTCTCATACCCTGGAGATTGCTATCTCTATAAGCTTTGCTTGATGAATTTGTTGCTGTCCTCAAAACAAGTAAACAATGAAATAAAAAACATTATAATAAGACTTTAATCTTAATAGGAACACCTCAGTCCTGAAAATATGTTTTATCTTTTACTCAGGAAATGTAACTAGATAAAGTGATTGCCATTGTGTGAAATGCACACAAGCATTTAGAGATAAGAAATAGAATGCCTTGATCCAAGGGAATCCATATCAAACCAAAAGTGATGTGTAAACAGCACCAACTTATTGATCAATGCAAAATGATTATTCTGGTATCAGTTTTCAAGGCATAGTATGAATATTTAGATATTAGCTCTTTTAAAGTGTTTAAATAATAGCATTTATTCACTAAAATGTATAGGACATACATACAAACATAGGTTCTAAAAGTGCCTGGCTAAATACCTTAAAGAAGAAAATGTATAATAATCCTTAAATTCTTAAACTTCTCGGATTTTCTCAGTAATTTCACAACCACAGGGATGGAAGTATAATGAAAAGAATTAGGATAAAGAATGAAGTTTTCAAAGTTGAGAAGTACAGTGGCAGGTTGAAAATTCAAAAACTTCAGAATCCCTGTAATTCTCCCAATTCTGACCACAAGAAAAAAGGTTAGAGGGTCTAGCTACAAGCTGGTGTAGATATCAACAATACGTAGAGTGAAAGAACCAAAATGATGTAGTTAGTGTCCATAAAATAAGAGCAATAAAAATTCACAACTCTCAGGACTTCAAGTTCCAAGTACAGCCAAAAAAAAAAAAAAAACAACTAAAAATACAAAACTACTCCCTAAGTGCATAAAACTAAAAATTTTCTTTAATAAAAAAATCTATTAAGTGGTTACTTTTTACAAGAGCTACGTTAGGTATTCATATAGAAATTCATATAGGAATAGACCTCTTTCTTGTCCTTAAACCATCAGAATATTGAAATGTATCACCAATGTTATATTTCTGGATACTATTTTATCATAATTAAAGTATTTTTTTGTAAAATAAGGGAAATTACATTGAACAAACATCTGCCACAGATGCATAAAAAATGAATGAATTGTCCTTAACAAAAAGTGCTTATGCATACCCTTTTTTTCTAATTATCTACTTCTAAATATTTAATTATGAGACGAGGTGTTCTTCTTTGCTAGTGGGAAGTGAATTTAGCTGTCATTTGTAAATAATTTCATGCATACAATCCATTCTGTAGCTGAACAATAATTCATACTCATATTTAAAACACACACGATATTCTCTTTTGCAAAATGCATATGAATTCACTGTACTTCCATATCATGCTAATTTGTATATTAATTCAGCATACAAATATGAAATGAGCCCCTATAATGTGGCAAGCATTGCATTAGATGATGGGCTTATAAACAACAAGGGGTTCAAATAAGCAATTGAGTCAGTGCAGTATAATAAGGTGTAAACATGGTCAATTTCCCATGCTAAGGAGTCACTATGGTGAGTAGCATTCTAATATTGCCCCCAAGAATCTCACCGCTAATATACATGCCTGTATCTTTCCCTCCCTTTAAATGCAGGTGAGATTTGTGAATATAATAGAATATCACTGCTATAATTATGCTACATTACATTGAAGAAACGATTTGTGGATATAATTAAGGTCCCTAATCAAAGGAGAGTGTATCAAAAAAGCAAGATTATCCTGGATAGGCCTGACCCAATTGTGTGACAGTTTAAAGAAGTTAGAGGCATTGTCATATTTGAAGAAGCAAAACGAAAGATGTGTTGTACAGAGTGCCACATGACAGGAAATGGCAGATGGACCCAAGGAGCTGAGAACACTCTGGGTAGACAACCAGTAAGGAAACAAGACTGGAGTTCTAAAACCACAAGGATATAGAGTCTACCAACAACCAGTAAGTTTGGAAGAGGAACTTGGACCTGGACTGGCTCACAGCCCCGGTCAACAGCTTGATTTCAGTTCTGTGAGACCATGAGCAGAGAACCCAGCTCAGCCATGCCCAGACTTCTGATTTACAAACAATAAACAAGGGTTGTTTTAAGTCTTTAGTTTATGATAACTTGTTATTCAACATAGAAAACTAACAGAGTCAAATATAAGGGTGACTGAGGCATCCTAAGTGCTACTGGAAAGCTTTCTAAACAGATGATATTTACAGTGAGTCCTAAAACATTACCATACATTATCAAGGTTATGCATGGGGGATACAGAAGGCAAGGGGAGAGGTTTCTGTTTAAAAAGATGAGGGCCAGAAGCTGAGACAGTTCAGGAAATTGAAAACAAGTCATTGTGAATGGAGCACAAAATACAAGAAAGAAGGAAATGCATTAGCACATTTCACTAACCATAACATGTCACTGAGTTTAAGGGAGCTTTATCGTATGTACCATTAAGGGTAGTGTGATAGAATGAGTAATGCCCTACCACTCCCTTCACCACCCTCCCCCTCAAAGATATCTGGAATGTCTTAATTCCAGAAACCTGTGAATGTTACCTTATATAGCAAATAGGAATTTGTAGATGTGATTAAATCAAGGATTTTGACATGGTGAGATTATCCTGGTTTATCTGGGTAGGCCCTAAATGTAATTATAAGGGTCCTGTGAGGGCCCTTACAAGAGGGAAGCAAGAAGTTAAAAGAGGGGAGGAGATATGAAGATGAAAATAAGACTTTCCTGATACAAAGAAGGGGCCATGAGGCAGGAAATACAGGCAGTCTCTAGAAGCTGGAAAAGGCAGTGAAATAGAAGTCTCCAGAAAGAAGGCAACCCTGCAAAATCTTACTTTAGACTTCCGGCCCCCAAAACTATAAAATGATAAACTTGTGTAGTTTTTAGTGTGTGACAATTAGTTACAGCAATCATAGGAAACCAACACAGAAAGCAAAATTTGCCAGTTAAATTTTGACAGTGATTAAAATATCATTTAAAGATATTATTAAGATATCATTACTGCAAACATGCATCCCCATTTCAAAGATGTTTATATTAATACGTGACATGTTAGTTATTACACTAATATGTGATAAATACAAGGATGTGTTAAATGAAATTTACTAATTTGAGCTATCTCTGTAGATTGGGAAAATATCCTGAAAGGCTTTGTGATTCATAGGACCTGTGCACATGGAGGAGATGTTGAAAGCTTTCCTAAAAACGTGGTAAAGGAGTATAGTTGGTCTTCTCATGCTGATAATCACAATGTATTTCTTAGTTGTATTTAAAAAAAATATGTTTCTATTTTTGAGGTTTTATTATGCTGAAAATTATATTTTTGTAAAGTTAAGAAACTAAAGCAATATATATTTTATTTGTATACATATTCAGTAGGAAAAATTTAAAATCTGTTTTTATTAGTTTCCTTTTACAACATCATCAATTCAGAAAATCACAAATGCTGAGGTTCCCACTGAAGTTGTATTGCTAGTAGAAATGTGCACTTACCTCTAATTGAAAACTACAAAATAAAAACCATATTTTCCTCTAATTGAAATTTGCATCAAATTAGTATGTCACATTTAAGTGTATGAATCACATTTATATCAAGTTCTCTATGATGTTAAATTTCTTAAAAAACATTGTTTTAAGCACACTAAGTGAATATAAATGTTTATAACAATGTGAAAATGCTAAACATGACTCCATATGTCTAGTAGTTTAAATTTTTCTTTCTGATAATTTAGATAAAGAAAAAAGGCTGTTTAAAATGTTTAATGTGATAGCAGAATTCAGATGTTTATAAAAACATGTCAATGTTTAAAGTATGTAAATAATGAGTTGTAGGCAACATTTCTGTATAGGAGGTGTCATATAGAATGTGTAAATAGCAGAGACAAAAACATAGTTGCATCCACCATAAAAGTAAGTAGAAAACAAGTCACCCAACTTCTACAATCTGCAACATAAACATGAAAAGATTAGACTGGATATTATAAATTCCATGAAGAACTACTGTCTATACACTATATATCTCTTAAGTGTATAAACAGTAGTTCTTCATGGAGCATACCTCAATGCATTAAAGATGTGTCCTCTTTATATCCTCATAAAACTCATTATGAATCTATTATTCAAATTCTAAGAAAAAGACAATGCCTATCTATTACTAAACAGAAGAGCCAGCTGACACTATGTATGTTTAATGAACATTAGGTCATAATGGACGTTAGGTGGACGTTTTATGCATCGTAAAAGACCAGTGATGGTTGCAGTTTCATGTAGATCAATGAAATTGGAGCAATGATTTGTTTTGGGAAGAGATACTATTTTTCCTTCTCCCTCTCGCTCTCCCTTCAGACTCCCCAACCCTTACTTAAGTTGTGCAAATTTATTCTCATATCTAGCAATGATCAGTGAGACAGGAAGCAATGGAAATCACCACATTTTCCCAATAATCCTTAGAAATAATATTCTAATGGCAAATGTTGTAGATGTATTTTTATAAATATTGCTCATAAATCGAAATCTATAAATTTTATTTATTTATTTATTTAACTCTGAGAAAGCAGATTGTCTTTCTAGGTTGAATTCAAACATACAAAGTCAATTACTTTAACTTTATAATTTACTCAATTTTCATTATTCTTTAGACAAAGCATACCTTCAAGTAGGAATAAAGAAAAGAAAAAAAATCCATATTCAGATATGTTCTTTAGCTGATTAAATATGTAACAAATAAAGTTACTTTTGTCACCTTTACATGGTAGTAAAATATTTTGGAAGGCAGCTATGCTCACCACTATACCACCCATGCACTTAAATATTTTGCGAGTAATTAAAGTGAGAAAGAATGAAACAGCCCTGCCCTAGTATCAGCTGAGCTAGACTGGCTTCACAATCTGGCCATGCTGTTCTTCTGTTGAACATAAATAATTTCATAGACCACTCTGTGTTCATGAAGGAACAAAATAAAAATAAGATCATTCACATATGACATAGTACAATGGAGGGAGGGATAAATGGAGATATGTTAGAGCAAAGTTTTTATATATACTAGAAATTAAGTTAACACTAATTCAAACAAAATTGTTTTATTATGCTTAATTGTAATCCCCAGGAAATACAGTAAGAAGATAACTAAAAACTAATACAGGCAAAGAATTAACAAGGGATCAAAATTGTACTCTAGAATATGTTTATTAAGACAATAATGGAGAATAATGGAACCAAAACAGATAAGACATACAGAAAAAGTAGCAAAATGACAGATATTAATCCTCCATTATCAGTAATTATATTAATTGAAAGAAGCCAGTCTAAAAAGACCACATAGTGTATTTATATTAAATGTCCAGGATAGGCAAATCTATAAAGGAAGAAAGCAGATTAGTAGGGAGGGTGATGTGGAATGACTGCTAATGGTTACATTACGAGTTTTATTTTGGTGGTGACCAAATGTTCTTATTAAATTATCATGATGATGGTTTCATAATTCTGTGAATATGCTAAAATCCATGGAATTGTTTACATTAAAGAAGAAAATTTTATGGCATATGAATTTTATCTAAATAAAGCTATTAAAATATAGTAAAGTAATATTCTTTTTTTAATAACATTAACTGATATCCCTGTTAAATCTAGGTTGGTCTCGGTGACCTTATTCATTACTTGGTTCAGGGGAAGACTCAATACCATATATACAATAAAAAATTCAATGAAATTCCTGATTGACTTTTTTTCTGTACCATTGTAGCAGATATTCTACTTCACAATTAAAGACATTTTAAATTTAAGAAGCTAGGGTTTTGAGGGAAAAGATTGATTCAACTGTTGTTATAGCGGTTGTTTTTGACACAGTGGTAGTGGCAGTGGAGTAGTATACTGCCATTGAAGTAGTTTGTCTATGCAAAAGAAATGAGAGGAAAGAGAAAAACAATCATAGTTCCCACAATTTTCAAGAAGAAATAAAACTGAAACACACACACACACACACACACACACACACACACACACACACAGCCTATCCTTCACAGGGCCACTTTCTAGTTTTGAAATCAGTTGAGGGAGCATGGGTGGACATAGGAATGCCCCAGACATGCAAAGACAGAGGAGACTTAGGTTTGCTTGTAGCCTGGAATCACATGATCAGTCTTACAAAGAGTATGCACCTGTAGTTTTGGGGCAACGATAAGGTAGAAGTGAAGTATCACAAGAATGGATAAACAAGCACCACATGTACTCACCATTAAATTGGTACTAATTGATCAACACTTATACACATATATGGAATTAACATTCATAGGGTGTCGGGCAGGTGGGGGGGAGGAGACAATGGGTAAATTCACACCCAATGGGTATGGGTGCATGATGTCTAGGGTTGAGCATGCTTGTAGCTCTGATGGGTGGTGCAAAGGCAATATATGTAACCAAAGCATTTGCACTCCTGTAATAGTATGAAATTAAAAAAAAAGGTAGAAATGGCAATAGGGCAGTCAAATGGCAATAGACAGATGTTGATGTAAACTGTCCCTGCACACCATGAATACTGTTGCCGCCATCTTGTTAGCAGAGAGACAAGATGATTCCTAAACTTTTTGGAGTGAGTGTGCTGACTGATATGTTTTCCAGGGAGACTTTCTTCAGGGAAAGATGGAATGGATCTCTAGCAGAGGTCTGAAGGGTTGAAGCTTTGATCTTGCTAACCAAGAGGATTTTCAGGGTAAATTCAGCAATTGTGAAAGCTAAAGAAAAGACAGATTAGGAGGTGAGGTAAGCTTGAGAAAATGAGAGAATCGTTTTACAGGGACCAAGAAAAGAGAATAGGCCACAGTTTACTTTTATCTTGATGTCACAGAGGAGGACACTATCATGGTAGAAGAGGGCAAACAGACCAACCACTATGAGAAATTTCAATAGACTCTGGAGACAACTCAGTTACAAAACAAAAATTAAACAGTTTTCTTCAAGCCATTATATTACACAAACCACC
>CAUYRT010086600.1:0-22952 GCA_963574885.1 Lepilemur ruficaudatus | reverse complement strand
AAGAAAGAAAGAAAGAAAGAAAGAAAGAAAGAAAGAAAGAAAGAAAGAAAGAAAATCATCCAAGTTGAAAATGAAGAAGTAAAATTATCTCTGTTCACAGATAACATGATCTTACATGTAGAAAATCCTAAAGATTTCACTACATAAAACCTGTTAGATATAATAAGGAATTGAGCAAAGTTGTGGAATACAAAATTAACATAAGAAATCAGTTGAATTTCTATATACTAACAATGAACAATCCTAAAAAGAAATCAACAAAACAACCTCATTTACAATAAATTCAAAGCGAATAAAATACTTAGGAATAGACTTAAGGATTGATTCAAGAGACATATACCAAAAACTACCAAATATTGATGAAAGAATTTAAAATTGACATAGATAAATGCAGACATCACATGTTTATGGATTAGAAGACTTAAAAGAGTTAGAACCTTCATGCTAGCCAAAGGAATTCACAGATTCAAAATCCCAGTGACTTTTTTTTTTACAGAAATAGAAAAACAATCCTAAAATTCATGTGAAACCAGAAAGGACTGCAAATAGATAAAATAAACTTGAGAAAGAACAAAGTTGGAAATTCAACACTTTTGCATTCATCACGTATTATAAAACTACAATAATTAAAACAATGTACTATTAGCAGAAAGACAGGCCTATAGACCAATGGAATGGAATAAAGAGCCCAGAAATTTGCCCAGGAATGTATGGTCAACTTATTTTTGACAAGATTGCTGTGACTACACAATGGGGTAGCCTATTCAACAAATAGTATTAAATTTCTTAGATATGACTCTGAAAGCTCAAGGAACAGAAGCGAAAACAAACAAATGAGATTACGTCAAAGGAAGCAGTCAACAGCAAAAAGGCAATCTACGGAATGGGAGAAAATATTTGCAAACCACATATCTAAGGGGTTAATATCCAAATCACATAAAGAAGTCATTTCACTCAATAACAACAACAACAAAAAAAAACCCAAATAACCCAATGAAAAATGGGCAAAGGACTTGAATAGATATTTCTCCAAAGAAGACCTACACATAGCCAATGGGCATAGGAAAAGATGCTCAACATCACTAATTATCAGAGATGTGCAAACCAAAACCACAATGAGATATCACCTTATACCTGTTAGGATGGCCATTATCAAAAAATTAGAAAACAACAAATGCTGATGAGGATGTGGAGAAACTGGAACACTTATGCACTGCTGGTGTGAATGTAAAGTGGTCCAGTCATTATGGAAAACAGTATCTAAATTCCTCAGCAAATTTAAAAAAATAGCGTTACCATATGATTCAGAAATCCCTCTTCTGGGTATTTATGCAAAATAATTGAAAAGAGGACCACAGAGAGATATTTGCACTCCCATGTTTGTTTCAGCATTACCCACAATAGCCAGGTGGAAACAATCTAAATGCCCATCAGTAAATGAATGGATAAAGAAATTGTAGTACATATATACAGTGAAATATTATTTAGTTTTAAAAAAATGAGACATCCTTCCATCATTTGTACAACGTGGATGAATCTTGAGGACATTATGTTATGTGAAATAAGCAAGTCATAGAGGGAGAAATACTGAATGATTCCAATTTTATGAGGTCGTTAAAGTGGTCAAACTAATAGAAGCAGAAAGAACAATGGTGGTTGTCAGGAGCTGACTGGAGAAGAAAATAGAGAGTTGCTGTTCAATGGACATAGAGTTTGAGTCACACAAGATGAAAAAGTTCTAGATATATGTAGTACAAAAATATAAGTTTACTAAGAAGGTAGATTTTATGTTAGAAGTTTATCACCATAATTTAAAGAAAAAACACAGTGAAATAAAAACAGAAGAATTAAGACAAATGAGTGGTCAGTAGAATAAGGAGAAAAATAAGTGTGTTGTTCAAGAAGGAAATAGATATTAATAGTCAAATATTGATCCATTAACTAAGAGGGAGACTTACTGGGTTTAGCAACATATAGGTATTGGTGAATTTCAAAAGAACATTTCTATAGAGGGTGAGGGCAAAGCCAATGAGAAGAGTATTTGAAAACATTAGGAAATTGTGAAAAAAGATAATCATTTGTGACCATTAGAGTCAAAATTGTGATTACTCTTAGATTAGAAGAAATAGTGTGTGATTAAGAGGTCATTCTGGAGGGCTTCTGGAGGTCTACTAAGGTTTTATTTTTCCTGAAATATATAGTAGTTATAAGCTGGCTTATGCTAAAATAGTTCTTTAAGACATACATTTGTTTTATAACTTTGTTTTTGATATGCTGAATAATATCTAAATTTTAAAATTCTACAAAATAATAATGGAAAGAAGCAGGACAGCACATTATACTGTATATGGAAGCTGAGAAATAGGATAATAGAGAAAATTGTAGGATCAGAACTTTTTGATTTTTTAATGGGGGATAGAAAAAATTTGTACATTATAATCGGAATAATCCAACTGAGAGTTAAAATTGGTGATGCAAAAGATATAAGAGAATTGCTGGTGAGATATTCTTTAAAAAGGCATCAGAAGATGGAATCTAGTACACATGTAGAGGGTTTAGCTTTAATTAACAGCAAGGGCAATTTTATAATAAGAGTAAAGTTGTAGAGTGACCATAGATTTAGGGAGATGTGCAGATGATGATTTGAATTTGTGGAACATCTATTCTAACTTTCATTTTCCTGATTCCATAAAAACTAGGTCATAACATGAATTTGAAGCTTGAGTAGAAGGGGCTTCAGGTTTAAAATGACTGGGGAAACAAAATAGAAATTTAGGAGTGTGGAAGATAGAATAAAATAGGAGAATGCCGTACTATTGCTGGCATCATTAAAGATCCATTTGAGGTTGGTGATTATGATTTCAAAGTGGTAACAGTCCATGATTATTTTTTTTAGAATTATGGTTTGACAGGTGAATAAGAAGCAGCAAAAAAGGGCCAAGGGAACTGAGGTTGTGTGAAAGGAAGTAATTATAATAATTAATTTTGCTTTAAGCTAGAAAGAAGGGAAGTAAAACATGAGATGTTTGAAAGGCAGTGAATAAAGATGTATGAAATGAAAAAAAATGTTAAAGTTTAAGTATTTGAGACAGTGAGCTATTAAGAAGCTATGGTTAGAGATTAAGGGGGTTGAAATTAGGATTACAGTAAGAATGAGATTAAGGTAGTTCTGTGGGATTAAAATAGGAACAAATTGCTAAAGAAAGAAGAGAGAGAAGATCATTGAAGGCACAGAGAACAAGTAATTGACACGTGAAAGTATTGAAGATATTTTTCCACATACATATGTATAAGAATAGTAAAAATTATGGCAGGAGTGGTTACTGAGGGTGGCAGTGAGCCAGAATCTAAAACCTTCAAGGAATCAGAAGTTGTGCTGAAAGAATCTTTGGAGGATTGCCAGGTGCATTGGGAGGTTTATTCTGATGAAACCTTTTTGATTTTTAGGGAAGAAAGAGGGAGAGAGTTCTGGAAATGATAGAAATAAGAGAGACATCTATGTCACCCAGGCCTCATGGTATGAAGTTTAAGGGGCAAAAAGACACACTAAGCTTCTGTTAGAGGAAGAAGATATAGAAGAAGACATTGAGTTGGAAGGCTAAATATTTACTGTTGATTAATCAAGAGTACCAGAAAATATATTGGACAGATGTTAAGAGTTCAAAAACTGCAATAGGTGGGGTCAGCAACTTTGGAAAAAAGATAACAGAGGTTATACAGAGCAAGTTGGTAATCCTGGGTATTTTGATGAAATTGATATAGTGATCAAAGTATTTGCTATTACTCTTACAGATGGTTTTAGAGGTGGTTGTTTGAGATTGTTTTGAGGAGGTGGTGGTGTGGACCTTGTTAGAAGTGTACAGAACACTGGGACTACTTTTTTACTCCTTCTAATAATGGTATGAAATCTAGGAAACTAGTAATACTCAAAGTATCAGCATGCCCAGTGCTTCCTCCTAGCTCTGGGACCACATCAGAGTTTCAATGCTGGAGGCCTGAATGCCAAATCAGAGATGGTCCTACCTAGACCACCCAGAGTTCTGTGGTCATTTTTTAACATCTTCCAGTGGAGGCAATGTAATTCTGCTGAATATGGAATATATCATCTACCTAAGTATATTTTATATACAATAAACATCCTCTAACCCACAAAATCCCATACTAAATTATTTTAACTTTTTGTTTTCTACCTGTGTTTCTAACATACAAGTCTATTAGCTCTGTTTGAAAATACGGTTCACTACTCATAATATATCTTTAACTCATAAAGTTTGTGTATAATTGCACAGATATAGATTTTTTCCTTTCCCACATTGAACTTGCAAAAGTTTCAATTGAAGTAATAAATCCCTCTTCTGTGCTAGTGCTTATAGTTCCTTTAAAGAATAATTTTCATGTTCTATGTGTAGCACTTGAATTGAAAGATTTGAGAAAATGCTTTGTCAATTAGCAGTACAGTTGGGTTTTTTAAAAAAGGTTTTGTTTTATTTTCCTTTCTCGTATATTAAGCGTCTGGCCAGATCCTAATGATAAAAGTAGAAAATAGAATTATCTTTAAAGTCAATAATATTCATTGAATAACTATTTTATGCCATGAGCTGATGATACAACAACAAAATTAGTTCTTAACCATAAGTCCTGATGCTTATAACCTGCACAGAGATACAAACATGAAAATAAACTGCAATAAAATAGTTAACTCTTATCATTCAGAAATTTAAAAGGCCATAATGGGAGAAATCATATGATTTAAAATGTGCCTAATTTACTTATTTATTTTCTAATATTTACTTAAAACAAACGGAATTTCAAAACCCATTACCCCTAATAAAAACTGCATTAGAATGTTAGATATAAAGTTAATCTCTTGCAAGCTTTTTTTTATTAGCATTCAAAACACAGAAGATTTTACATACACTATCAACAGAATAAAATTGCAAAATAAGTACTATTAATTTAATTGTACCGACTGAATAATCATGACTTCAGAGAGATTGTGTCATTGCTAAAATTAGCGAGCAACACAAACAGTTTATTGGCAAAGGCCTGTGAGAGGGTAGGCCCAGTGTGACTTCAGCTGTGCCACAGTTGATCTAGCAATCTTTGTAGAAATGTGAGCCAATACAATTCTCTTTTTGGCATAAATCCTTGTGACTTCCCTTGTATGTTTTAAGAAACAAAACACACACAAGTCATTTGTAATCACACACTTGCTTCCTGGAATAAAAGGTAATGATTTAACTTCTGCAAACAAGCTCATAAGTTGTTTAATACAGCACTTTTTTGACACTAGCAGCATCAATATGGATTTAAAGAATAATATTCTATTAAGATGTAAGTGATAGAAACTTTGCAGGGCAAACATCTTGTTGTCCAAATGTGTTTGCCAATAAAGCAATTTTGTACTCCCTCTAAAAACTGTCCAAACAGGTGTCATCTGCATGCTGAAATTAAACATCTTTATGCAAAAAAATCCATCTACCAAATGTGCTGACATGTTACCCAAGAACAGCCCTCACTTGTATGCATATGTTGCCAGAAAGACCAAGTAACACATTATTCTTAAAGTATTTTGCATTGCATATATTTCACCGCAATACAAATTACCAACTTTTCAAGGAAAACTTTATTCTTGCTATCAAAAATGCAAAATGCACAACAAAGTCTTAATACACATAGTATGATTTGGGCACTTCAAAACTAATTTTTGAGATACTCATATTCAGGTTTCATGAGCTCTAAGCCTTAATCTCTCACATGTGTCTAAATCAAATCATTATTCATAAATGCAAGCACAAACTGTAAATAATTTATTGTTATTGGCAAAGAGATTTATTACAATGGAAATGAGGTGAACCACATTGTAAAGTGTTTTTTTAATAAATGCAAATAAAAACATTAATATAGTAAAAACCCCATTTAGAGAGCCATGTTACTGAACATTTGATTATAATGATAGTCAAATCATGTTTTTATGTGTATGGTAAGATATAATATGCTTTCCTCATAACACATAAACTATAAATATGAATATGTATGTAACCCCTTCTTTATAAAATAGGTATTCAATGTGATTCATCACTATTATAGTGTAAGTAATACAGCCTTCTGATCTTTTAAAATAAAGGAATCACTAAATAGTTTATCACAGTGATTTTGTTCATTTGTTTACAACTCTCTTAAAAGGAAACTAGAAAATGACTTTTCATTTGAACCGCATGAGGTGTCTCAGTCCGTTTTGTCTTGCTTGTAACTGAATACCTGAAACTGGGTAATTTGCAAAGAAAAGAAATATGTTTTTTAAAGTTATAGAGGCTGACAAGTTCAGGGTCAGGGGGACACATCTTGTGGGAGCCTTCTTGGTCGTAGGGACTCTGCAAGGGCCTGAGGTGGTTGGTGCAGGGTATCACATGAGAGGGGCAAAGTATGCTCATATGCAGTCTCATCTCTCCCTTTCTCTTCTCATAAAATCCACATTTTCCCTCCCACAGTAACCCATTAATCCATTAACTCATTAAACCATTAATCTATGAATGGATTAATCCATGTATGAAGGCAGAGTTCTCATGATCCAATCATGACATCATGGCGCCACCTCTCAATACTGCCACATTGGGGATTAAGTTTGAACATGAATTTTGCAACAGACATTCAAATCATAGCATTGGGCTTTCTCTGAATGAGGGACTAATTAACTATGTATGAAAAATTAAATTCAGAAACAGAACTAGCAAATCAATTTGCATACATTGCCATTGTTTGATGATAGCTCATGTACCATTGTGAAAGTTTTATATACTGAAGAGCAGAGCTATTTCCTTGTCAAGTCATTTATGCATTGAGATCAAAATACAGGGTGTCCCCAAAGTCACCATACATAGGGAAAAATTGGAAATTGTAGGTAAATGTACCTTTATTCATAAAATGTTCATTACAAAATATTACAAAATTTTTCCTTTGTATGGAGACTTTTGGGGCACCCTGTAGTATCACAAAAGCAATGAATAAAGTAAAATGTATGAATTTCATTTAATCCTGATTGGGCACTTTCTAGATTCCTGAATACTCTGGGCTAAAGTATTAAAAGATAAGTAAGGTAAGGTCTTTACTTCCCAAACTCTAATTGTCTTCAATGATAGAGATGTATAAAAATAAACATCACAATGCTATATGAAATATTACCTTTAAAATTATTGCAAAGACATGTCATAAGCTGAATTTTTTGCTCAAGAAATGGACTTTGCTCATCAAAACTTTCAAATTTGGTATTTTATCTCATCAAAAGCATGCTTGGAAACTGATAAATTGAATAAGCATGTTGATGCTTATTAATTTATTACCATTCCAATTAAATTACTGGGATTTTACTTTTTTAAATTAAGACTCCTCTCTTTCCTGGAGTATCGATACTTAGTCCAAAAAGCATTCAAGTTACTTAAAATTAAATATATCATTTTTTCCCACAAGACTTCATACTGACAATCTCTGTATAAGGTTTGATCTGTTTTGAAGATCCTTGGATACTGATCTTCCTATATGAGTACATTTCTGAGGCTATAAATTGTCAGATTGTGAATTTCTAATAATTTCTAATTCTTGTGAATTTCTAATAAACTACCAGGAGACGTCAATGTTGATGGTCCTACATTTTTAGAAGCTACCATGTAGAACATTATTCCTGGGGACAGTGAGTAGAATGGGTTTAAAAAGCCAATGGAATAGAGTTCATTTAGAAGGATGTAATAGTAGTAAGTGAACTAACAGGTTCTAAAGTATTGAGTTTGATTATTCCAATGCTTTAGCCACCTGTTAATAGTGAGGGAGTGTTTTTGGTTCCAAACATTTGGAAACTACTCTGGCTAAGTAAAACAAACAAATAAGCAAAAAATAAATAAACAAATTGAAAAAATGAAAGACACTTTACAGAATCAATGAGAAGACTAGAGAAAGAGCCTCAGCAAATGGCCAGGAACCAAGGAAAGCTAAGCCATAGAAATTATAAGGAAGTTCATCCCACAGACACATTAGAAAATGCTATTGCTGAATCCACAGCCATTCCTGTCAAAGACCACTGTCACCACTAAACACTGACAGTACTCAATGCCTGTTGTGAACATTTAGCTCCTACTTACTCCAGTACAAACATGTGATTATTTAAAACTAGGACATGTACTCTCATACTTGATGCTAGAATGTGGGGAGAGTGAATGTCTCTCTGACTTTCCTTTAAATTTTACTAAAAGTGGTTACATGTTTTTGGGACCAAAATAAAGTAATTAATGCCTACTACAACTACCTTTATCTCAACTCCCACTTATGCTCCTTAGTTATCTGAGTCATCTTTCTAGCACATACAACTACTTTTGTCACTTCCTTGCTTGAAAGCTTCAGTGGATTACCACTACTTAACTAATTCCATTCAAACTTTATGATAGAATTTACACTGGTAATAACTGTTTTTTCCAACATTTCCAGCTGCACCAATATTTTCTTTTTTCCATTGCACAGTCATCTTTGTTATTATTATTATCATTAATTTATTCAACAAGCATTTGTTGAGCACCTGGTTTGCTTGACTGCTAAAAATCCAAGATGTTATTATCCTTGCTCTTGTCAACTTCCCTGGCCTCATATCCTGCTTCAGTAACCGGGGCCACAGAAAACACATCTAACCCACAATATTTCTATATCATGAAACAAGTCACACTAAAAAGTCATAATTTCATTTATATGCCATGTATTTTGTAGGACTTTGGTTCTGTTGACCTTGATATGGCATCCTCTTGTCCAAGTGGAAGAATAATTTCCATCAATTCTCATTCAAGGTATTTTTTCCATTTATCACTTTCTCTCTGAAATCTTTCTGTACTACTTTCTTCCAACACAGAATTTCTTATTCTGTTTTCTCTGCTTCTATGCAATCTATTTATATCATTCATGCAAATGTATACATATCTTAATTTCTTCTTCTAGATATGAACTATTCTAGAGGATAAACAATGCTTTACTTTATTTATTCCCTAGTCATTAAAAATATCTATTCATTACCTGCTGCATGTCTTTACTTAGTACTGAGGATGCGCTGGAGATCATTATATCTCTCACTTAAACAATAACTGATACAAAATGAGAATCAGCATGTGTTGAATGAAGACATGAGTGACAATCACTCAAGGAAGTTGCTTTGGGACTATTATTTTAAGAAATGATCAGGATGAGAAATTATTTATCAGTTGCTTCTGATTATTTCTGAATTCTGACTTCTATTTCAGAATTGAGACTGTTCTAGATGAAACACTTTTATCTGTTTTAGGATTCATTTAGTTAATTTCCTCATTATTAATAAAATTATTGGAATGAACACATCTACATTAAATGATGCCCTTTTTCCAACTATTGGGATCAGACTGATCTTGGTGGCCCGTGTTATTTTTAATAGGTTTGCAGTTTCTCCAGAATTTTTGTAGCATCTGCTTTAAATTCCAAACTGGGTATACCAGGCTGACACCTTTTGTAGTCATTCCACACTTTTAAAGATAAGTACTATAACATCTTTTACAATTTCACTGTGAATAATTATTTTTAGCAAAACCACCTATTCAAATCTCGGTGGAAGCCATTTAATCTTCCCATCAAATCCTCACACTTTTCTTTAAGTGTTCCTACTAAACTATCTTTAAATTTTTCTGTCACAGTTTAGGTAACAATACTGATTATGAATGCTCTATGATGACTTTCTGTCAAGATTGGAAATCCAGTCAAGCTCAAAGAAATGAATGGTGTCAGTGATATAACGCTATTTAATAAGTGTGGAGGCATTTAAATCCTTCCACTTGTAATAGGCATGAATTTATTTCCAGGGAGAAGACTTGACAATAAAAGCTAGGTGGAGGGAAGTGTAAAGTTTTGTGAGGATGAATGTATTTCTTGGGACGCTGCTTCTTTTCATAATGAATAAAGGGATGTGCTAGCTATGAGTGTTTAATTTCTTGCAATCTGTAGAGCAACCAAAGCAAGCTAGCAACCTCTTCATATTTACTACCACTGTTTGGTTTCCACCCCCCCGCCCCTGCCCCGCAAGTCAGTGTATTTTAGATCAGGGCACTGAGGTCCCAAGCTTCCATGAACTGTTTTTTGAGGATCCCTAAGGTCAAAAAAATTTTCCACAACATTAATATTGTATTTGTCTTTTAAAATCTCACTGTCTTATAAGCATGGAAATCTTGAAAGTCTACATAATGTATAATGTTGCAAAAGATTAAATATAGAAGCATATTTGAGAATCTAGCTGTCTTCTGTGAAGCTAGACGTTGAAGAGACTGGAAACTTGTAATAGAATGCCACTCTTATCACTATTGTTTTTTGTAACGCATAGTTACTTTTTCATAAAAATATGTTAATGTGTAATGAGATTTTATTAGTAGTATTTTAAAACAAGTTAAAACTATTTAAAAGATTTTTTAGTTCTAATGTTTAATATATAAATGTCAACAGATATAACTCACAGAAACAACTTTGAGGACACTCTTGTGATTCTCAATCATTTTTAAAGGAGTCCTGGGATCAAAAAGCTGGAGAACTACCAATCCAACGAATTTGATTCACTCTAAGCCATTCCTGATACTTTGTAGTGCTCTTCAATTTTTGTGCTTAGCTCACTCTATGCTTTATGTTCTATTATGTAAACATCATTTACTCTGGGAAACAGGTTCATGAAGCATTCTCTCATCTCATTCAACTTTCCTTTTCGTAACACCCGTTACACTCCACTGGAATTACTTTAATATCCACCTGCCCCACAGTTCAGGTACTAAACTGCAATAGGTAATGAATGAGAAGTGGATTGTGATAAGATACTTTAATGCCATACTAACACTCTTCTAATAACTGTATGCCTATCGACTCACGTATACACCTCTATACTCCAATGCATCATCCACAAATATTTCCAGGTTCTTGTGTACCTTTCTGCATTCTTTCTTACCCTTTTGCCTTAGGATTAATTTTGTCAGAAACTAAAAGCAGAAATTGCTGTGTGAGACAAAGTAGCAAACATGTGCCTCATAGTCAGCCATTGATTTGAGGAAGTCATGTTTGCTCGTTCTGTTTGTCACCATAACTTCACAAACCCCTAATTCAGTAACTGAGCGCAGACCTCTGGAAGAATGCCTTGAGGACATTAAACAGAATAGAGTACAGGTTTCCATGTCTTTTGCCTGAACCATTGCATCTTCAGAAAAAATAAGTGCAGTTATCCTATCTCTTGCCTTTTCCTGTACATAAAATAATGTCTGACAGGATTAATGAGTATGCTTCTATAATCTATAACCAGATGTACTCTCTTACCCAAGCATTGATGAGATTTTGCTCTACTGTAAGAGCACATGCAGAACCTCTGCCTCCTGATATGTAAACTGTGGGATGAAACACTGCTTTGGAGCCATCTAACAAACTCTTTGAGAGACTCTCCCTCAATAAGACTTCTGAACAAAACTAACTTTAATTCTTCAAAAGCCTGATTTTTTTCTTTAGTTGACACTTGTAAGCTATTTCATTTCCTAGCATATGCTTTTCAAAGCTTCAGCTAATGATAGAAATTATACAAAGGCATTGAGGGCAAAGAGGAAATATATCTGAAGACTGCAAAATGGAAGATAAAGAAGAGAGAGAGAAAGCGAGCGAGAGAGAGAGAGAATCAAAAATAGCAAGATAGGGGCTGTAGAAAGAGAATACCTTAGTACTTCTTGAAGTCTTGAACCAAAGAAAAGGAATGACTTTATAGGGGATAGATAGTTCTACAGTAAGCATAGGATAAGTAGACTCTAGTCACTGAAGTACTCTCATCTGATAAAGTTTTTTCTTACGTTATCTGAAGCAAAAACCAATATTGCCGTCAGACTTCAAGGAGTCACTTCTGGTTTGATCAGTGTGAAGTCCAGTTATACTCATTATAGTAATTAACAAATCTGCTCCAATTTTCAGCTAATGAGACTGACTCAATTTTCAGAAGTTTCTCTCATAAAAGCCTAGTAGGAATTCAAAGTCAGATAAAATTTGCACTAAAGAACACACATATGAATATTCATTACTCAATTGAATTTGTAGAATAAGATTCATAATGCTTGTACATTGAAATTAGTTTATATCTGCTTGTCTGTAGTGCATACTTATTTCTGATTGATTAGGAAATAATTTTAGAATAAAATTGTCCTATTCAATCATGTCACCTTAACAAATTACAAAAATTAAGAAAAAACAATAAGACCCTTCTTTAGAAAGCAACATGCAGGCTATAAATTCATTGTTAACTGTGAGAGAGAGACATGAGGCAGGATCATTTGCCCAAGGCCACAGAGCTGCCTGGCTTTCGGTCAATCTTCTGAGTTACTTTGGAAACTTCAATCTCTTGGAAAGGGGTTTTCATTATTAGAAAACAGAAGGCCTGTTTCATGATTTGCCCCAATGTGCCACTTAAAAAAAAGTAATATTAAACATTAAAAATACAAGCTAGTAAAGGGCCAGAGGAACAAACAGTATCTTTGTGCCAAGATACAAAATCAACCTGCAAAATTGAACTCCTTCTGTTATGAATTCTCAGGTACCCTCAAGCTAGCCCTTTGAGATCTGCCTTCTGTTTTAGCAGCTTTGTACATTCAAATTAGGAAGTTGCAATATCAAAGCAAATATTATGGCAGAAAGCAAAAGCTACTGATGGCATGCTCCTGGAAGCTTCTACTAGCAACAGAGAAACCGGACAAGATAGGCATTCCTCAATTTTTTTATGTTTCAAATTTTCCTTCATTTTGGTAAAATGATGAGGTAGAAACTTCTCTTGTATAATATAAGCAGTTTTAATTGTCTTGTCCTACTCCATTTTTTATTGTTTTCAGCCATGAGATATTAAACTTAAGAAAAAAATGTTGGTGCATTTTTTTATTTGTTTTATTTTGGTTTTCTTTTAAGGATTATGCCAGAAGATTGTGCCTCTGACTAGAAGATTTAACTACATTATTAATTTTAAGGAAAGGATACCAACCCCATTTCTCAACCAGAGCTGACTTTTGATGATACACTCTTGGAACAGAAGACCTCAATTTTTTTCCATAAGAGAATATTTTTTTTCCCTAACACATTGGTAATCCTTGGGGAAATCTATATTATCAAATAATTATTAAACAATAAACTACACAAATAAATGGAGGTCTAAGATAGCTGTCAAAAGGACTGAAAAAGGGAATGGGGTAGAGTTCAAACAATACAGTACAAACTCTTAGATATTTCAGCATAATACATATAGCAGTGGTGTGCTAGAGCCAGCTCATGATACTTCATGAGAGCCATTTGTTAAATTGCCAGAACGCTTATGATCTAGTTGACATCACATTGGTAGCTAGAAATTGACCATGGTGGAAGGATTTACACCATAGAACATGGAAAGTGCTGTAAAACTCCTTCTACCTTCCACCTCTCCAGAAAGCAGGTTGCTACAATTTATAAGCATACCACTTTATATAAGGTCAATGCTGGCACTCCATTTTGTAATATAACAGTCCCTCCTGATCCACCGTTTTGCTTTCCATGGTTTTAGTTACCCATGGTCAACCACAGTCCAAAAATAGGTGAATACAAAATAAGAAGATATTTCTTGAGAGAGAAAGAGAGAGAGACCGGCCACATTCACATAGCTTTCATTACAGTATATTTCTATAATGTTCTGCTTTATTTTTAGTTGTTGTTAATCTCTTATTGTGTCTAATTTATAAATTAAACTCCATCATAAGCATTTATGTACAGGAGAAAACATATTATATATAGAATTCGGTACTATCAGCAGTTTCAGGCATTACATGGGGTCTTTGAATTAATCCTTCATGGATAAAGGGAAATTATAAATATAATTTTTCTTAGGAGCAGACCTATCTTCAAATAATAAAATTATTAAGGTTATATCACAATGAGATGAAGTCAGCTCTTTTTAGTCAGATCACATAATTAGTCCTTTCCTTAATCTTTGTTTTGTTTCATTTCCTTTGCTTAAATTGAACTAAATAAAATGAAGAAATTTTGTTTTTTGCAAAAATATTTGCATAAAGCTCCCTTTTTATATTCCATAGATCAAGATACTATAAGATTAAATGTTCTTGATGCCATGCAGCTAATAAATTGTTTGAAGAGGATCTTATCCCAAATTTTCAAATTTCTGTTTCTAATGAGGAAGCTTTGTGTATACATCAAAATAATAAATTGTTTTTCTATACAGTAAAGACAACTCAAAACCTTTCCATTATTCTTCACGTCATATGTTCTATAGCCCCAAGCCAAGCTTGATCCACAAATGCATGTTACATTACTCTTCACACCTGCTTACTAGATACATAATATTCCTTTGCTGGAGGAGGTGGATACGCATGTATCCACCTGTAGGCATTATTATTTTTTTTCCTTAGCATAGAAAGATATGTGCATATTTTTTCAATGTGAAAACATAATTTACACACTTACCTTGTGTAATATGAAGCAATTATATACATTTTACTCAAATGTTCTTTCTGTTTACATATTTACCCAACTCATTTATTTGTAATGCTCCAATACAAATCATGTAATGTAATCTTTGTGAACCTCAGCTTGAAAATGAAGTTGTAAGCTGTATCATTTTAATACAGTTGAATTCATTTTTAGTTTAATGCAATAAACTGTGTTAAGTGCTGCATAGAATTGGAGCATTTTGTTGGATTCAGAAATAGAAAAATAAACAGGATGGGATTTATTCTCTCAAGAATGTTACGGACTTCTTAAAGCATTGACATGAAGACAGTTCATCTTAATATGCCATAAATGCCACGAGTTCACTCCAAGGATACAACTCTTTGACTTTCTTTTAATATTCCAACATCATATTCTAATATTTCAGAATATCTACAAATTTCTTTTTATCCCTTCTTGCCAACTTATTATCCCCTATATGCAGTTTAAACTTCATTGTTTAACAGCTGACTAATTCTTTCTCAATATTACGTTTGTATGTTTTGTGGTGTTTGATTCTATTTATGTTTCATAGGTCAATGACAGTCTCAACTGTTTCTCCCACTCCCTGCTCCACCCCGCCAATCATTCACAATCATTAGACTATTGGAATTTGAACTGGCATGTGGCATTCAGATAACTTTATTTAAAATGTAAACATACTTCTGTTGATCCTCCCTCCTCCGACCTTTCCTAGCCTGTGGTAACCACCATTCTACTTTCTACTTCCATAAGATTCATTTTTATAGCTCCTACATGTGAGTGAGAACAGGCAATATTCATCTTTCTGTGCCTAGTTTATTTCATTAACATAGTAACCTCCAGTTCCATCCATGTTGCTGTAAATGATAAGATTTCATATTTCTTTATGTCTGAATAATATTGCATTAGGTACATATACCACATATTCTTTATCCATTCATTTGTTAATGGACACTTAGGTTGATTCCATATTGTGGCTGTGTGGATAGTGCTGCAATAAACATGGGAATGCAGATATCTCTTTGATATACTGATTTATTTATTTATTTTTTTGGATGCATACCTAGTGGTGGGATTGCTGGATCATATGGTAGCTCTGTTTTTAATTTTTTGAGGAACCTCCATGCTGTTTTCCATAGTGGCTATACTATTTTACATTCCAATCAGTAGTGTACAGCATTCCCTTTCTCTGCATTCTTGCCAGAATTGGCTAGTTTTTGTCTTTTTGATAATAACCATTTTAACTGGGGTGAGATGATATCTCATTATGGTTTTGATTTGTATTTCCCTGGTGATTAGTGAGTTTGAGCATTTGTTAATGGGTACAAAAATACAGTTAGATAGAAGGAATACATTTTAGTATTGGAGAGTACGGTAAGAGACAATATTTAGTGATAATTTATGGTGTATTTCAAAAAAGCTAGAAGAATTGGAATGCTCCCAATACAAGAAAATATGTATGTTCAAGGTGATGGATATCTCAGTTACTCTGATTTGATCATTATATATCCTTTGCATGTATCAAAATATCATCATATATACCCCAAAGATATGTGCAAATATTATATATCAATAATAAAATTTTTAAAATGTGAACAAAAACTTTGTGAAGCAAGAAATGTTAAATATGGCAAATGCGTAATAACAATCAAATTATGGGGAGGTTTTCTTAGAAAATAATCTATATTCTTGAGTGGAGAGAGAAATTTATGGAATTCATGTTAGGACATCAGAATTACTGTGGAGTCATTTTTCTTAAAATTAATAACCATGTTGTACAAGCTTATCATTACAGAAATTGAATTTGAAAAAAAAACTAAATGCTTATAAGGAATAAAGGAATTCATTAAAGAGAATTAAGAAACTCTTTGAAATTCTTAAGCAGAGACAGCAGGATTGAGGATGTGGACAAGTTGTATATATAAGGCATAAAGTTGGTTACTGGATTTTAAGATTTTGAAAGTATTAAAATTCCATGTGATAAGATTTATGATGTGGTCATGGCTGTGGATTGATAAGTACAAAGACTAATTGATTATGAAACTTGAAAGTGTGAAACTCGGTTACTGGTAAGATCATCTATGAAGCCATTTGACTTTTCCAACATGATAGAAGCGTATTATGATCCAGATGTAAGATGCTCAGCTAAATTTACTCAGTATCTTAACACACTCCATTAAGGTGCAGGTATTGGCCTGGAAAAAAGTGCTTATATTGCAGAAAGTCAGGAATGTGCTTCCACCTTTGTCTGAAACAGAGTTGATGCATTCTTCAATTGAGGACAATATAAAAGGAAGGACAAAATGTAAAATTATTAAAAAAAAATGAAGGAAGGTGTTCAAGAGCTATCAAGGTAACAGAGATTTAAGGGACAAAGTTACCAGAGAAAGATAAACTCAAATAAGTCAGTCAAACATTCATTGTTGTTTTAGCCCTGAAGGCACTTGCTAATTTGTAAGAAGGAGCTGTGGGGCTGAGAAATTCTGTAGTAAATGGTGACTAAAGACTGAGAAGCTAGGATGAACTTACAATAGTAACATAAAAAATCAGAGTTCAGGAGCAGCTAAAGAGAAAACAACCAAGTTCTCATTTAGATTTCCTAAAAAGCTATTCCCTTGGACTAAGCATAAATTGGGAATAAATCTGCTCTCAAAAGAGAACAATTTGCCCTTGTTCTATTTGTCAGAAGTAAAGTAAATCTTTTCTTGAAGAAAATATTATTAGTGGCCTTAATTTTTTTAATATAAAATGTTTAACATGCAATAAAATTATCAAGTATACCAGAAAAAAAATAATAAGAAAATGAACTTTAGGCCGGGTGTGGTGGCTCACGCCTGTAATCCTGGCACTCTAGGAGGCCAAGGTGGGGGGATCGCTCAAGGTCAGGAGCTCAAAACCAGCCTGAACGAGAGCGAGACTCTGTCTCTATCAAAAATAGAAAGAAAAATTAATTGGCCAACTAAAATATATAGAAAAAATTAGCCGGGCATGGTGGCACATGCCTGTAGTCCCAGCTACTCTGGAGGCTAAGGCAGGAGGATTGCTTGAGCCCAGGAGTTTGAGGTTGCTGTGAGCTAGGCTGACACCATGGCACTCTAGCCTGGGCAACAGAGTAAGACTCTGTCTCAGAAAAAAAAAAAAAATGAACTTTCAAGTAATGCCATTCAGTTCTATATCTGATTAAACTGCAATAAATTATGGCAGCAGAATATTCCTACATATCAATAACAAGGAAAACTTCTAGATATTGTATTTCAAAAGCATTGCAGCACTTCAGAAGCAATGAAAACCAGAGCAACCAAAATTTCAGTAAGGAAAGAATCCCTCTAATGAGGAAAATTATGCAAAAAAAAGTTACCCATTTTCTTACAAAGGTGGTGATGATCAGAGGATTGTGCTGGGTCCAACCAATGAGATTCTACTGAGGAAAAAAGAAAGCAGCAGAGAATTAGCAGATCTCTGACTCTGGCATGACTGATTGATAATCAGTAGGGTCCCAAGTGTAAAACCATTTTACCCATAATATTTCTGGTGCAATGTAAGTAGCGCGCAGAAGTGAAGACAAAAGCTAACGTAAAGTTTTCTGTGCCTGAGGTGCTTAGAGATAAATATTTGCTAGAAAGAGCCCATTACAAAAAAAACACAAGCGGTCTCAGGATATTACCCACAATTCACAGTCGTATAGACCAAGAAGATAAAGAGCTTAGCTCCAACCTTCTGTAGAATGGTATTTTAGAGCTGAGAAGTTAGAGACCTGCCAGGCTTTTATTCACAATACCAGAAAGGACAGAGCCAAGAAAGAGAAATAAATCAGAGATGGAAGCAAACTTAACTCAGCTCAATCCCTGAATAAATTGAAATGATAGAAACCTCATTATTCTGATACAGAAAAGGGATAACCCACTCTGGTGGAAAACATCTTAAGTTTCCATGGTCTTTTATATGTAATGTCAAGCATAAATTTAAAAATTGCTAGATAGTTGGAATTCATTAAAATTAAAAATTTCCACTCTGTAAAAGACACTGTCAACAGAATAAAAAGACAAGGGACAGACTGGAAGAAATTATTTGCAAAAGATGCTTTTGATAAATGACCATTATCCAAAGTATACAAGAACTCTAAAACTCACTAATTAAAAAAAAAAAAAACTTTGATTAAAAAATGGGCCAAACCTTAACAGATATTTTACCAAAGAAGATAAGCAAATGGAAAATAAGCATATGAAAAGATGTTCCAAATCTTATGCCATTAGGGAAATGCAGATTAAAACAACAACAAGATACTACCACATACCTATTAGAATGGCAAAATCCAAACACTGAGAACACCAAATACTGGTGAGGATTTGGTATAACAGGTGCTCTCATTTACTGCTGGTGGTTATTCAAAAATGCCTGTTTGGCAATTTCTCATAAAACTAAATATATTCTTACCATATAATACAAAAATCATTCTTCTTGGAATTTACTTAAAGGAGTTGAAAATTTATGTCCACACAAAAACGTGCACACAGATGTTTACAGTTGCCTTATTGATAATTGCCAAAACTTGAAAGCAACCAAGATGTCCTTCAGTAGGTGATTGAACAAATAAACAGTGGTACATCCAGAGGATGGATTATTCAATGTTAAAAAGAAAAGAGCTATCAAGCCATGAAAAGACATAGAAGAATCTTAAGTACGTATTACTAAGTGAAAAAAAGCAAACTGAAAAGGCTACATGATTCCAACAAAAGGCTGTATGATTCCAACTATCTTACATTCTGGAAAAGGCAAAACTATGGAGACAATAAAAGATCAGTGGTTGCCAGGACTTAAGGAGCAGGGAGGAATGAATTTATGGAGCAGAGAAGATGTTTGGAGTAGTGAAACTACTGTGTATAATACTATTAAAGGTAGATATGTGTCATTATATAATCGTCCAAACCCATAGAAAGTATACCAAGAGTGAACCCTATTGTAAACTGCAGACTTTGAATGATAATGAGGTATGATTGTAGGTTCATCAGTTGTTACAAATGTCCACTCTGGTAGGGGATGTTGAGGCGGGGAAGCTATGCACGTGCAGCGCAAGGGGCATATAGGAACTCTTTGTACCTTATGCTCAATTTTACTGTGAATCTAAAACACTCTAAAAAATAAAGTTCAAAATAACTTCTAGAAATCCAAAGAGGCAAGAAATGAGGCAAAAAATAGAATCAAACTCAATGTATATTCTAGCTATTGAACTCATAAAGCTTTCAGAAGATAGCATAAGATAACATGCTCAGGATTTGGAGATAAATGTTTCATAACTCAGTGAATTTACCAAGGTGTACAGTTAATCACATAAATCTATTTTAGAGGAATTTAAGGAAAGCAATAACAATAAAAGAAAAAAAGCAATAAATTAGACAAGAAATTAAACTTTTTTTTCATTAAAAGCAATGCTAAGAAAATAAGTGTACAAGGCACAGACTAGTAGAACATATTTTCAAAACATACATCAAACAAAAATCCAATGCCCATGATGTATAGACTTCTTACAGCCCAATAATAAGTGAAACAAACAACTTAATTACTTAGAAAACACAAGACACTTAAAACACAAGATATATTAATGGCCAAAATCTTATAGAAACGTCCTGAACTTCAATAAGTATCAAGAAAATGAAACTTAAAACCACAATGAAAAAACAGTAAACACCACCAGAATGTCTAAATTAAAAAGAAAGGTACATCTTTTTATAACAATAAATATTTGGGGGAAAAAAAAGAATGGTATTGCCAAATTTTGATGTTTTATAGCAATATTTTTGGTGGGACTGTAAAATTATAAAACTACTTTGGAAAAAGTCTGACAACTTCTTTTTTGGTTGAATCTGAAACCAGAAGTCTCCTTACAATGTCTTATGAAATTAAATACTTAACCTAAAACCTGACACTTTTACTCCTAGCTAAAGTTTACCAAAAGAATGAAAAGATACACTTATAAAAAGAACACAGGAATATTCATAACAGCTTTATTGATAAAAGTGCCAAACTAGAAACACCCACAGTGTCCATAATTAGCAGAATAGATCAGCAAACTGTCATATATATATATATATATATACACACACACAATGGAATAATACTCTGCAAATATAAGAATTAAATACTAGTATGTCCATCAACAAGGTGAATCAGAGAAATATTAAGCTGAATGAAATAAACATTACACAAAAAATACACACTACATGATTTCTGAATTACTAGAAGAGGAAAAATTAAGTTATGGTGAACACAAATTATAATAATTTTACTTGTAATGAGAAAATTAATTGGGAAAGGACATGAAAGAACTTTATGGAATGATGGAATGTTTCTTTTCTTTTCTTTTTTTTCATGAACCAATGTTTTTATTTGTTCACTTCTTGCATTTTAAGTATTCTTCGATGACATCCTTGGCCTGAGATTCTTTGCCATACTCCTTAACTACTACACAACTGCAACCAACCACCTTATGGGGTTTCCCTTCTCTGTCAATTTTACAAAGGCCTACCCATTCCCCTAGTTTCTTGTTGTCATCATCCTTAATTAGGTTGATTTGGTGTTCAGCACAAAGGGCCTCCACCAACTTGACATACACGGGCTCATCACAGTTGGATGCAAGCACACAAAGTTGGGCTTGGCGCTTGTCTAAGGCTTTGGCAGCTTCGTGAATTCCACGTGCAAGGCCAGTCTTCCTCGGCCATGGCGATGAGATACCCATGAAGCCGAATCTTGAAAGCACACAAGCCTCCGCCTCTGCACGACTCTGTGGCGGCAAGGAAAACTGGAATGTTTCTTTGTCATTATAGGTATTTAGATTATACAGGTATATGCATTGGTCAAAATTCAGCTAATGTGTATTTAAGATGTTTGAATTCTATTGTATATACCAAATACCAAGATTATGTGCAGAATTCCAAAGGTTAAAAGATAAAGTCAGCACAACTTGGACAAAATAATGTACATGAGCCTTAAAGCCTAGGAACTTTCAAACCCAATGGAGGAAAGCAGACAGAGGTTTATGAAGTGCAACTAAGAATCTTCTAACATATATAGGGAAAATCTGAGCGGCAAAACCAATTATTTGCAACCAGCACACCAGTCAATGTATCCCTCATGTCATTATACTATTAAAATCTAGAAAGAGAGAATCAGTTCTGACTGATTTTGTGCTCACCAAACAATAAATATGGCTTAGCCTGAATATTTGCTATTCCAGATAGTGACATTTATCTTTACACTATAAATTAATTAATTGGATGATCTAATTTATGCATCAATATTCTGTAAGATGGGTCATCATAAGTCAATTTGTTTGAATTTACTTTAACCCAAGGAAACTGATAACAATAAATTTTGGAATGTGAAAAGATAAAAAAATGACACTTAACCAGAGTAAATTAATAAAGGCAATTAATTAAGGTAAGACCTTGTTGACTGCCTTAGTTACATACTTTCCATCATTGTCATTCTTTTTAATTTGTTATTAAAAAGAGATGCCATTACCTATTATGAAGCTATGAAAAATGAAATATTAAAGTACACCCTAAATCCTATGGAAATTGCAAAGGGAGAAATTAATTTAGCCTGAAAATATGGGCAGAGACTCAAGTGATGCACTGAATAAGTTAAAGTATGAACTGTAAAATTTCTTAAGTTGTTCATAGCTTATTGCAAACATATCACACAAAAAGCTACCTTTCTAGAAATGGCAATCTTGTAACTGGAAGAAATGAGAAAATGTTTCTAGCAATGTTGATATGTGTGTATGTATGTATGTGTGTGTGTGTATTTGACTACATTTGCATTGCTTAAGAAAGGATTTAATTACCTTACACGTATGAACAATCTTCCAATTCCCAAGAATTTTCTTTACACACCATGTAATTCTTTGGGCAGATATTACAATTACACTTTATTCTTTGTTATACTCACAATCAAGCACAGTACTCGGCACAGGTAGCTCAGGAAAATATTCCTTCTGGATGACTTCTTCAGAATCCTTTCACTAGCTTTTGTTGTAACTTTCTGACTGACACTTCTATTTGTGCTTCTCTATCAAAAGCTCATAATAGTGTGTTTAAGAAAAGTAAATGTATTCAAATTACAAGTTACATTTAAACTCTGTGTTTCTTTCATTAAATGTCATCTCTTCAGGGTAGAGTAAGACAAATGCAGCAATGATATGAATTTTATCTTTCAAAGACATACATCTTATTTTTTTTACCACTTATTTATCTGTTTTCCCAGCTTTATTAAGGTATAAATGACAAATAAAAATGTATATATTGATGTTGTACAATATGATGTTTTGATACATGTATGCATTGTGAAATGATTAAACCAATCTAATTAATATACTCATCACCTCATACACTTATCAATTTATTATGGTGAAAACACTGAATGTAACAAGATAAGTCAACGTGAGT